>JASAND010024593.1:0-42004 GCA_030248195.1 Trissonchulus latispiculum
ATATGCGCGTAGACGCTGTGCAGTTTCCTATGCGCGTAGGAGATGTGCATTTTCTAAAATGGTGCGCGTACACGCTGTGCAGTTTCCAATGCGCGTAGCATATGTGCATTTTCTAAATACGCGGCCGGGCCGGGCCGAAAAATTTTGCCAGCGGGCCGTGCCGGGCCGGGCCGAAAAAATCCGGCCCGTGCTCATCTCTATTGTATACTTGCTTGCTGACGTTAATACTTGGAGCACAAAAATACAATGATGAAGTACAAGTTAACTCCTTCAAGCAGAATGTAATTAACGCCAATAAGCAACGCTAACGAAGGCATTTTCAGATTGTTTCCAATTTGCATAGTCTTATTGTTGCATACAAATTACTAACACTTTCATAGGCTTACGGTAGCCAGCCGCTGGAGGATTTTTGTATCAACACGTTCTGAAACAGTTAAGGAAACTGAAAACTGGTGGCACTACAAGGTGATGGCAGCAGTTCAGTTCAGAGTGCTCTTCGCTTCCCAGAATGGCAACACCTTTACAGCAGTACTCATTGTCACACTCTTATCTATTATGTACTCTTTGTAACTTTGAGGACAGAACAAGGCAGATTGATACTGTCAGTTTTTCTTTTGGTTAGCATTTGGCTTATAGCTCCACACCTTCAAGACCTTCAGAACCGTAAATATAACTTGCACCCAAACAAAAGTGGGGTACGACAGCCTCAAGTAACTGTTGACCACTAGAATACGAGTAGGTAGATTTGCAATTCAGAACCGGATTTGTCTGACGCATTGCATCAACTTATAGTCGATTGTTCCAAGCTGTTCTGCTGATCCTATCCGCAGTGCTTAAATAATAAAATACAACATCATAAAAACATTTTATTTTCAATATTAAGGTTTTGTTTAAACGTGCTCGTTATATATTTAGAGCAATGAATAGTTCAACTGCAACCGACAATTCGCAGGACAGCTTTCTCTACACTAATCAAACAAGATGACCCCTAAAAGGGGTACTATTCCACAGCAGAGATAGCATCCCTCTTATTCAACAAACTGGAATTCGAACCCATTCGTTTAACCTAATGGTGTCCGATTTAGAAAGATTTTGGTTTAAATCCTTCATGCTCGTGAATAGTGGCTTTCTTGATAAATTGATCAAAAATCAAATATCACATATTGATCAAATGGTGTTTATTGACTACAATAAACTTGTGCTGAAGATTTTGATACAATTTTCTTTTCATGAATAAATATAGCATAGTCCCTAGTGTTATTATGTATAAAGTTTGGACCCCTAGGTTTTTCTGAACAGGCATAACTTCGAGTTTCGGACCTGGGTCCCTGGTCCAAAGTGGCTGGCTACATTAGCCAAATCTCTTAACACTGTTTATTGACTCTAGGAAGCAAGGAATTTAGTCTTGTATTGCTCTAGTAAGCACAGCGCAAACAATTTGGCGTAGTATATAATTCTGCATGCTCAAATGACTTGGTTCAGGATCACGTGACCAGTCAAAAATTTTATTTCAAGTCCCAGGAAGCCTAAAAATCTGCCTACATAGGGTTTTCGGGACGTAGAATTTAAATTTGGCATTAGTTTTTATGTAGCTTTAGCCCACTTATGTGATCCTGGCCTCCCTTGGGTCCGGTGGGTCGGGGTCATGACGAACAGCCGGGTCACTGGGTCAGACGGGCCCGAGGTACCCAAAACATGTGCCATATAGGCTTTCGGCGTCGCAGAGCTGTATCCAATACATGGCTAGATTGTGCAGATTTGGGCATGCTACTTGCATAATATAGGTTAGCTATGCGAAGTCCGTAGTGAGTAATAGCAAAAGTTTCAATTTTGGTTCGGAGTTGTCCGAGGGTCGGTTTTGGGGTGAGCCGACTGTTTTGGATATCCTGGTCGATGGAGTTAGGCCTCGGTGGATACAGGGTCTGCAAGTCTGCTCAAAAGTCTGCATTTTATACCCAAGTCTGCTTTTTATACCCCAGTCGCAAGTCTGCTCAGAATACCCAATTCTGTTTTTTATACCCCAGTCTGTAAGTCTGCTCAAAAGTCTGCATTTTATACCCAAGTCTGCTTTTTATACCCCAGTCGCAAGTCTGCTCAGAAGTCTGCATTTTATACCAGACATGTGCAGGAGGGAAAGTTCTGGGGGGGGGGGGTGAAGGGCGGCCAAAGACCGCCGAAAAACCGGATTTTTCCGGTTTTTTACCGGAAAAATCCGGATTCTGGGGGGGTGAGGGGCCCCTCTGGGGGGGGTGAGCTCAGGTCTGGGGGTGGGGTGAACCCACCCCCCCCAAACCCCCCCCCAAGCACACGTATGTTTTATACCCAATTCTGCTTTTTATACCCCAGTCTGTAAGTCTGCTCAAAAGTCTGCATTTTACACCCGAGTCTGTTTTCAGGTCTGCGTTTTATACCCGAGTCAGCGTCTGCATAAGTCTGCTAAGTCTGCTGGTCTGCGTCTGCGTCTGCGTCTGCGTCTGCGTCTGCGTCTGCAGTTTATACTGGCTCTTTCTTTTGTCTGGAAGCAAAGAAATTTATTGCCGCCGTTCCTGTCCACTCCACCATGAAAATAGAAATAGCTAACTGAAAACTAATTTGCATATTATTTCAATAACCAAAATCCTTGAAATTTCAAACGCAACCGGAGGGGGTGAAGGAATGAAATTACAAGAGAAGTTAAAAGAACACATATGTTGGTCATCTCTTGTTAAAATGGTTTAAATTTTAAAATGCAGTTGGCCAAAACCATCAGCGTCAAACGTCAAAATCATGAGTATAAATTAAAATGTGAAATACGTTCTTTCATACAACTCCCCTCCCAAACAAAAACAGCCAGGTTACCGAGCACAGTGTTAAAGATAGGTGGCAAAATCTGTTGCGTCAAGATTTAGTTCCAAAAGAGGCTAAACCAATAACAAATATTCCACCTCTAGGTGGAATAATTATCTATATGGCACAGGGCATTCTAGACAGGCAAAGATTGGCTGAATCTAATTGGCTGTTAGCGACCCCCCCCCAAACGGGAACCCCTTTTGCATACCCCCCACCAAACGGGGACCCATTTTTGAATAGAACAAAAACTACCGTAATCCTCTGCTCTACCCCCCCCCCTCCCCCACCAAACGGGGAGGGGGTCTCTGCAATCTGATTGGCTCTTGGCTACCCCCCACCAAACGAGGAGGGGGTCTCTGCAATCTGATTCCCGGTTCCATCTCTGAATCTTTGCTAATGCAATCATCAGTGATTGGAGTCACCAAGTCTTTACATCGACGCGAATATATCCTACCAGCTACGCTGGCGGTAGCGGACTGTATCCTTGGCTGTGGGTTACTGTCCGGAGGCGCCTATCGATTTCAAGTTCTCATAACTCAACAAAATGATGATCTCCAAACGGCTTGGGAATGCTTTTGGAAACCGCACAATCAGTTTTTCATGATCGGAGACTATTTTATGCCTATTGTGCTAGTGCTGATTTCTGTAGATAGACTTATTGCTTGTAGCAGTATACACTTGTATCTAAGGTTCGGCCGAAACATTGTTGTAAGTCTTGTAGTTATTGGAGCGTCTATAACTGTTACAATGTATGGTGCGTCAATGTATGTATCTAGGATAGCGCTGAAACTGTATGGGAGGAAGTTCAACAAAATTTGTTACACAAGATGGGGTTTGCTAGATGAATTTAATACTTACATTTATTTACCCCATATTATTCTGCTTTCAATTGTTTGTGTTATTATTTATGTTGTAGCAGTGATTATTTTGCACTGTCAAAACGAGGCCGACTTGAGTGATGAACTCATCAAAATTAAGCAAGAACGACAGAAAAAAGCTACAAAAATGATGGCAATAGTAATGTTGTTCACACTTTTCCTGTATACAATACCCTTTACATTAATTGTTCTACTAACTTATTCGAATGCTAATGTTTCAGTGGTTAACATTATTGTTCCTACTGCATCGATTTTAAGAAATTTTAATTGTGAAAACAATATCATAATCTACTTCACAAAGAATGAAGATATGCGAAATGGAGCTTTAAGACTGTTTGGCTGTAAAAAGAAGGAGGAAATAGTTACTACAATGGTTAGTAAAACAGGGCATTAATTTACAGTGATAATCATACTCTAATGGTGGACTGCACCAATAAAGTTTAAGAATTGCAGTAGAATAGCAGAAGGTTAACTACTTTATTACCATTCAAAATTCGGACTTAGCCTTGTGCTAATCCGCAGCTATTTCTTAACTTTGTTTGGTGCAGTCCAGGGTTTAAGTCATGTAACCATGTAGAAGCAGCAATTAGAAGTAAAAAATCAAAAGCAAAAGGTCGTGCTGTACCTTAATAAATCAAACGAATTTATCTTTATTCTTTAGGGGAAGCTTGCATTGCCGGGAACGGTTCTCCTGAGTTCATTTTTTCAACCAATCCATTTCAAACTTTCAGCAGTGGTAGCTGGTGTTAAATACTAGCAACATGTTAAATACTCGCTACGCGAAGTGTATTTAACCAATACTTTGAGTGATTTATTTGTGTAGAATTTCCGGCTTTGGCCATGTCACTAATTAGGATCATTAGCTAATTGATCAGTTGTTGTGTATCTTTGATGACGATCAGTCGGCCTGCGGGCTTTGTTCTGTCTATATTACTGTGTTTGCAGTGCTTTAT
The DNA here is from genome assembly GCA_030248195.1 of Trissonchulus latispiculum. NCBI lineage: Eukaryota > Metazoa > Nematoda > Enoplea > Enoplida > Ironidae > Trissonchulus > Trissonchulus latispiculum. The sequence goes on from JASAND010024593.1 coordinate 4,661, forward strand.
GTTAATCCTTATCATTGTCCAGTAAATTAGTAAGTCTACAGTGAATACAATGATGCCTTTAGTTCTTTACTAGGGAAGGTTAATTACTTAGGGCTCCTACATTTCTTGATTAGCTGCACCCGAGTTTACCTGCGATCGGATTCACCTCTTTAATTATCGGCTGATACCGGACAGTTAGCCGGTACTTAATATTTGGCGACCGAGGCACATGACATTGTCCGGTTTGTCTATCAAAATTTCGTGAAAATTTTGATGTTTCATTTTTAATTTTCTCACTTATTTTTGACTTTTATTAAAAGATTTTAGTACTATTTGACTCGTCTTAATTAGGAGAATCTTTAATGATTCTTTTTATTTGCTTTTGAAGACTTTGAAAATTCTCCTATTGCGTAGAGTGCAGCTTGAAAATGATTACGAAATCAAATGATGACGAAGCAAGAACGGGGAATTTTCCCTCCCCCTCTCCTACCCCCCCTAGGTATTTTGGGAGTGGGAAAACGAATCTGACGTAACTGGATTTACTGGAGCAGCCCAGTAACCACTTTTCCAGCAAATTTTAGGTAGTATGTGATCCCCCCAACCCCGCCAATCCCCAAGACGGGAATACACTTTTTAATTTGTAATGTTTTTCTCTGTGGTTTTCCTTCAACCTTTGGGGTTGAATATTTCTGAAAAGGGGAATAATCTGCTCTGAAGATTTCACATATGCTATACGAAATAAATTTTTGGTGAAAATCTGAAATCTGAAAAATCTGAAAAAGCGAAAACCTCCCAAATTGATCCCGCAAGGTCAATTTTTGCTCAAATTCGGTCAAATAAGGCCTTAAAGTATTTGTTGGGAATCTCCCCAACTATGAAAAACATTTTTAGGCAATTTTTAAGGCCGAAGTTTTAAGAATTTTGCAATTTTAGGCCAAAATTTGTGAAATTTTGACCTTCCCCAAGCGACCCCCAACCGATTTTTCTGAGTATTCTAGTGAGTTCTGAGCCTATTTAAGGGTTAGCCTTAACGCAAAAGGCGATTCTAGGCTTATTTTCGGTGGTTGATTTAAGTGATTTTAAGCAAATTTTTTCAATTTTCGAAAAATCCCCTCCACTTCCCTCCCTCCCTCGAATTTTGTTATTTTCTGACCTTTTCTACGTCTTAGTGTCTTTATGAACGACTCTTAGAGTTACATATCGTTGTTTCTGATACAATATATATGGACTTTGTTTGCTGTTGTAGCGGAAGTGTTGTAATATAGCGATTTCCAAAGACTTGCTACTAGAACTGCGCCCAATGGATAAACGCGCCTGGCCGATCAAGAGCCAGTCCGGGGTAGCTCGCCAGTAACAGATGTTACACGTACACACTAACCTAGCTATTCCTAAATAAAGCCCTAACAACACAACTAAATAATATGGTTTAATAATGGCGCGTAGGCCGGTAAGGACACAGTTATAATAGTTGGAAAGTACACACAACAAGTTATAGCAATAGAAATAGCAATATTCGTAGCTAATACAAGGCTGTACTGGCTGTTACATACACGTACACAGTGAACACAATACCTTACGCAGAGCCGGGAGAGTGTCGGAAATACAGATGGGGGTCGGGGACCCAACTGTGTTGACAAGGGAGCCCAGAGGCGAATGCACACAATATAAACTACAGGGGCAGAAACCACCAAACGTGACAAAGGAAACCCAACGCAGAGTTGAAAAGGGAGAGAATTATTGAGACCCCCAGGAGGCGGGGCTTAGGTAAACCCTCCCAACTAATAGCAGTGTAACACATACATGTAAATTGGGGAACTCCCAATAGGATAGCTAACCCAGCCCAACCCAACCTTCCCCGACCAACTAGTGCATATGAGGCAACAAGCCAGCACTTAGCTAGGCGAAAGAAGAAGGTGTTGAGCCTTACACATATAAATACACAATATACACCTATATTCCTTACACTGTCAACAAGAGTACATAATGATAAGAGTTATGACACGAAGCCTAGTCTCTGTCATCAGAGCAAAAACTGTGCTATGTTCGCTAACGGCTGACCGTCCTCAAATTGGAAATTGGACCCGTTTTCAAACAAATTTGGCCGCTACACTTGCATGCTGAAACTCGAAAATGCAACTAATCAGTTGGTTCAATGTGCGTCTGTGGCGAGCTTTAGAGAACAAACATAACGTGCGAATTTTTTTGAGGTGATGGGCACAATTTGTGGTGGGGGTCAGACAGAGCACAGTTTTTGGTGTGATGACAGAGACTAGTCTTCGTGTCATACTCTTATTATTATGCACTCTTGCTGTCAGTTATTTGCGTTATTTCAGTTTGACTGTCTGCGCTCGAGCAAACCTGACGGAGTTCCACTGTTAGTGGAGGTAACACTAGAAATTCTAATTATAGACTTGTTCATTTGCATGGTTTTAACTGTATAGAGTTGCTAGGGTAAAAAGTTGTTAATAGGGTAGAAAACTTACCCATTCTGGAACAAGACCAAATAGTAAGACTTTTCAATGCTTACATGCTTTTATCTTGATATAAGTGCTGTGAAATGTGAATGCTAAACGTAACAGTGTTTGTTTGCCTGTTTGATATTTTTAAGTTTTTGAATATGTGCTTTTGAATGTGCTTTGATTTACTTAGATAGACGATAATACTAGCAGACAAGGAACCCACTTGGATAATGGCAATATGGAAATATTTTGATAAATAAAAAGATGGGCAACTAACTGTTTTCGTCATTTGCCATAATTTGGAGCTACTTGACTATTGGTAACCGGAAATCGAACCACGGAGACAATAGTAGAAAACTTAGAAAGTGATTTGTGTGTCCTGGAACGACAGCAAAAATCTGTTAAATCGGAAGATCAAACTTTACGGGCTGAAAAAAGGACATGAAAGCAAAAAGTAGCAGCAACTGCCAAGGGCACTGCTGGAATGCAGAATTTTAGTGATGTAAGCAGAATGGAAGAATTTAGTGGTGTCCCGGGAACTATTTGCTTTGTTTCTTGACTTATTTGCTTAAATCAAAGCAAGAGCAGAGTACCACGAGTGGACAGTAGTTCAACTACCGCGAAATTAATTGGTCTATTGTCCGACCCGGCTATAACATTTGTCCAAGACGTCCCGGGAGTTATTACATCTTCCTTTTTTAGTTTGGGGAAAGCTCTTGACACCGTTGCACCAAAGCACCATCAATTCAGCTCGCGAGATCTTAAGTTGTTCCAGTTATCAAATTTGTTGGAAACCATAGGTGCTTTCGGTATAGAATATGTAGTTATCTGTGTTGATAGGAAATACATAATTTGATTCCGGATTTCCAGGAATCAAGCCACAGTTGATTCTGGGTACTGGAGCAGATCAGGTCATCCAATTGTGCTCATCTCAAACCAGCAGCCGCTATGTTCTGTTGGGCAAGAAAGCTATAGTCGAAGATTATGATAAAGAAATTATGGGAGACCGAAATAAAATGATTTCTAAGCATTGCTTATGGGGTCCTGGGGAGGGGAAGTTCCGGAAGGCTTTGAGCCAGTGTGGTGCTTTAACGTTTTAACGTCATTACCTGGACTTGGATTTGTCAGGGGTTTCCATTGTACAGCCACGTCGTTATTTCAGGGGAAAATTTTCTTTAAATATTCTTTTTCTTTTTCTTTCAAAAGAAGAAATTTGGACATAATTTTTTTACTTTTTCTTTATTTAAAGAAGAAAAGGTCAATTATGCTGTCTCAGGTTTCAGCTGTCAGTCAAGCTTGCGTAAAGAGCTCAACCTAGTGACCTTTTGCTAAGGACTCCTGCTAGCTTCAATATATGCGGCCAGTGTTATACATGTCTATGTTAGAAACGTAGCACCTGTCAATTTCAATTTAAGTCTTAGGAAATTTAAGATGGCAGTGAAAGTGGGAAGTCATAAAGTAAAGCAAAGGGCAATTAAAAAGAATCCGCTTTTCTTTCTCTTCTTCTTTTAATTAAAGAAAATTGAAGTGGATTTTCTTTTTCTTTATTTAAAGAATCCTTTCCATTTTCTTTCTTTTTCTTTCCCCTAAAATTCCGACGTGGCTGTACCTATGCATAAGTTAACACGAACTAGTGAATTATTACAAAAAGTAACGTTCATAGCAAATACAAATTGACGCTTTTATTAAAAAAATTCAGCCATAGAAGTCGGAAACCTTCACTAATCGGGCTGAAATAGTTTGTGGGTGTGTTTTCAACCACCCTGAGTTCAAATATCTCAAAAAATTTTAGCTTCAAAAATTTTAATTTTTTCGATTTCTGGGGAACCATTGCCCAAAAAAGGAGATTTTGGCAATTTTTGAAGATTAAAGTTGAAATAAGAATTGTTTCACGCGGCAGAATTTCCTGCCATCTGGCACACATGAGTACTCCTATAGGGCCTCCTTTTGTGCCAAATTACAGCCTTAGAGCTCGCACCAGTAATAAAATTTTCCTTTCGTTAGCCAAAAAGTTTTAAATTTTGGCTGAAACTTCAACTTTGAAGAGTAATTCCCAGAGATGCAGATAAGATACAGACGTCTAGTATTATTCTGCAGATAGGGGCACATGTGCCAAATCATATTTGCAAATGGCAACTTTGAAGCTAGGGTCTTGCACTCAGCAGAGATTTTTAATTAATTATGTTGGTAGTTGTGAAAAACGGGGGGTCGGGCACATAAACGCGACGGGTGCACATGGCTGGAAAGCAGTTAAGATCTCAGTACCCGATATTTTTTGACCACACCCATGCTCTATGTCTTCGCCAAAAAGTAGGCCAATCGGACAAAGTCGGGGCAAACCTTTAGTAGCCCCCCCCCCCTTAAGGTGGTGGTATCCTTTTGTGCAGTGCTTTTGGGGTAATTCTTTGAAACGCTATAACTTTAGCAATTTTGGGAGTTGGAAAGAGCTTTATACATCATTTTAAAGCGTATTATCTGTACATTCATATGAGCTTACGAAACTGTCAAAATTAGCAACAAAACAGCAGAAATATTTTGACATGCTGACATCTAACAGGGTGAATATAGACAAAAAATTTTTGAACATCGATTTCTCAAAACTGAAGAATTGGCCAAAAGTTGTTTCTCTGCCACGATATGAAGCACATATGGGCCGAGGGGACGTTTTTTTGGATTTGGCTCAGCAGGTCTTAACGATCGAAAAAATCGGCCAAATGCACGGCAACACGAAATTTCGCAACTTCGCATCGAGTTTTCTTGCTACTCGATACGTTTTAGCCCAAACCAAGAACAATGTCCCTCCGCACAAGTACGAATTTCGATTCTGTCAAAAATCTCCGGAATCCATCGAGTAGTTTTTTGAGAAATCGATGTTCGAATCAAAATAATCGCAGTTTTGCCAAAATGGTTTTTCGGCCAATTCTCTAGCTTGAAGCAATAAAGTCCGGCTAATAGGCATTTATAAAACGGGCATTCAGACGCTGTATCGGTTGAGTATAAATAAGCCAACTTTGTCTTTAACATATAGTAGTAATTTTGAAAAAACTGATTTCCTCAAAAATTGCCATTTTTTGGCCCTAAAAACAGTTTTTTGCTTACTCTGACTTAACCACTGAAGATAGCTCAAAGGTTTAAGAGCAAAACTGTTCATTTTCGTGTCCTCTTTCCAGCCATAACAACCAATCCTGTGTCTTGTCTACCTTCTGGGAGCCTAAGGCCAAAAACCAAAACTTTCTCATCTTTTGGCCAAAAAATACGGGACTGGTCCCAGAATGTTAAAGAGCACGAAAATAGGTTATTTAGTAGGTTTTAGCCATTTACGTAAAGGATTAAAGCCGTATGAGTCAAAAATACCCGAAAGGAAACCAGTACCTTAAGGGGGGGGGGGGAGGTTGCTTTTTGTCCGATTATTCGACCATCTCCGATTTTTCTCATTTTCACATATTTTGTAGTCCCAATGGTCCTCAAAACAAGACAGGTACGTTTTGCGTAATATTGTGGGGGGGGGGTAAAGGGAATGGGAGTGTAATGAGGCGGCGTGACGTCAGTCCTCTAAAAATATTATGTGTGTATGTTTGAATTTATTCTGGATTGAAAAAGGTTATTTTGATAGTAATTTGTAATGTGTATAATTTATATTGAAAGTATGTTTTAAAATAAGTTTGAAATTATTGTGTGAAATTCATGTGTGAAAGTCTTATGCTTGAGTTTTCGTGTGCTTATGTGTAAATTACGTATATGTGTGTCAGCCAGCCTAGCCAATAGGTGGCGCTGTTGAGACGTCTATTTTTGTGAGATGCCTCTCCCAGCATCTAGTCTGTCAAGGGGGTCTCAAAATGGACCAATCAAATTCTTCCACGCTGGCAAAAACTAGTTCTCCTTTAGACTTTTAAAAATCTATTCAGTCGTAGTCGTTTCTTTCAAGCTGTGCGGTCGTGTGTTTTTTTTTGCGCTCTCCGGTTCCTATTGGTGCTCCCTATTATATTTGATATCAACTGTGCTTTATCCTGCCTATTTCATGTGCTTATTTACTGGTTGCCTTATATGTCTAAAGGGTTTACCTCTTTAGACTTTAGTCGCTCCAGGTTGACCCTTTTGAGCTAGACTGTCATTTTTTTTGTGCTTTTTTTATATTCTCTACTTTTTGTCTTCTCTTATAATTATTTTGTGAGTTCTTAAAATTATATCTGATAAGTCTACCTTAACTTAGATAGGTTAGTTCTTTGTTTAGCTGTTTCTTGTACTGTGTATTTTATTGTTCTATCCTAGTTTTGTAGTAATTTAGCTAGCCTATTCTTTTCTTTCTTGTCTAGTTAGTTATTCTGTACATTGTATTCAAAATTTATTGTACGCATTTTCGGGGTTCGCCCCATTATCAAGCATAATTGTTTTCAAGTAAATGTGGTCTCTTTTTGGACCATTTTAGGGTGTCTTATTTAGTTTAGGTTTTTGTATTAGAATTGTATAATCGGTAGGTAGGGCTTTTCTGAGAATAATTGGGTAGGTAGATAGTTATTTTTAAGCATGTACTTTTCAGCAAATTTGGGGTAGGTCTCTATTTATTTAAGTCTTTGCTCTTCATCGGTGGTTAAACTCCATTCGGTAGGATTCACTTAGGTTTATTTGGCGAGGTTAGTTAGGTCGACTGGAACTACATCTCCTCCAGGTTCGACGTTCTCCTTGTGCACAGTTTCCCACTCGTAAAGTTTGGTTGTTCGTACACTTCCAACTTTACATTAGGCTGCCAGTCCACGACCTTATTTTTATTTTTATTCAGTTTTTAGTAATTTTTTCTTAGGTTCTCTTCTTTTTATAGGTCTTTGTTTTTAACAAATTTTTCTGATCTCATCTAGTTTTTCTAAATTTTTCTGTGCGTTTTACTGCAATTTTACCGGTATTCTTGGAGCAGTGTAGACGGTACGTATACACTGAGACTTAGTTAGACCACGTTACGTGTGCCTAACTGTAAATTATGTCGGTTTTGCGTTCGCCTGCGAAATCGTCTAAGGCCTCAGCTAAGCCGGGTGATCCGACTAGCTCGAGTGACTCGACGGATACAAGGCCTTTGAATCAGCATGGTTTTGGGCGGCTTACATCAAGCCAGCCAGCATTGAGCAAGAGTTCCTCCACTCAATCAGCGTCTAGCCGGGCATCCTCAAGCCAAGAGCTTGACGGTGCAGCATCTAGCAGACCAGTGCTCAGGTCTGATACGGCTAAGAGTAAAGCCTCTTCAAAACAAGAGGTTGATGAAGACGCTTTGGATCCGGGTGACCCGGATGCCCAGCATGAGGACGGGACCTCTAATAACCCAGGCGAATTTCAGTCTCCAATATCGGAAGAACCCAGTGAAGATGACTGGGATGAACAGGCGACTATTCATGATCAATTGGAATATGTCCGACGCAAGCTAGCCCGCATCGGAGCTGACCTCCGGCGGCAGGAAACTGGTGCAGATGTACCGGGACGGTCTCTGCCGGGTATGTCGGACATAAAGGATTTACGTGACTTTTTAACCCAACTGGAACTGGAATTATTCCAGCAGCGCCCACGACTGGGCTCGGACAGCACGGTTATGCGCCGCCAGCCCGGCATTATGCCATTTTTGCCATATACTCGCCCTAAATTCCAACAGAAGGATAATCCCAGAGCTTCGGGATCTAGTGAGCCGGTGGCACCGGTACAACGGTTCCGGTCTACAGCCCATATAGACCTGACTAGGGCAAAGCATCCGAAACGAGCAACCAGTAGCCAACGACCGGGCGGTAATGACCCCGACCCGGAACCTGACCGGAAACCACGGGTACGTGGACCGATGGATAACTGGGTGGTCCCGTTGCGGGATCCCACCCCAGTCCCCGCTCAGGCCCCGGTCCCGCGACGGGATACGGAGGGAATGTTTCGGATGCGAGATATGACCAACCAGGAATGTGACGTGATTCGTGGGCTTATGACAGCATGGATAGCGGGACTTCCTATGGAAACCTGGGAAGCATTGGAGCATACATTCCCGCGGGTATGCATGGAGCTGCTCCGGCTATGGCCAACTCCTAGAGAGGATCCAAATGCGGGCGCGCCTCCATACCAGATGGGACAGCCCCCGCTGAGGAGGCATCCGAGTCCGGAGCCCGTCTATCGTGGTCGAGGGAACGAACGGAGAGCTCCGCCCATAATCGACCTAGACTCATCTGATGACCAGATGAGAGGACCAGGCAGGGAATCACCCCGCCGTCGACGGGAATACTCTCATCAATCTAGAACCTCGTCACGGGCCCATCAGTCACCACCGCCGGTACAGCGGATGTCGAGTCCTCGCCGGTATTCCCGTGAACGGGAATACAGTGCGCCCCGTCGAGAACGGTCGGAACGACCGCAAACTCGCGAGCCCAGAGAGCCATCATCATATGAGAGCTTCAAGCATTTGGGGGAGTACCTGAAAGGCTTCAAAGGGGTTAGGCCCTTTCAAGGATCGCAGAGCAATATCAAGTTTACCAGCTGGCTCGCTAATTTTGAAACAACAGTGAAGGTACATGACGTACCTTCTAACATGAAGTATAGAATTTTGTGGACATTGTTAGATGACAAGGTCAAAGAGTCCATGACCCCATGTCCACCCGATACTTTTGAGGATCTAGTGACTAGAATCCGTCAATTGTACGAGCCATTGCCGGTAACAACGGAGCAATACGCGGAGCAGTTCTACAGTCGAATGCAGGAACCGCAGGAAAAACCGCACGACTATATGGCAGCGTTACGCTTGCTAGCGGTTCAAGCCTTTCCGTTTGAAACTGGGTTCGACCGAGAAAAGAAGGTGGTTGCTCAGTTTAAAAGAGGTCTGAAGTCTGAGCTGCGCTCTAGAATGGCTGCTCCGCTGGCGGACATCCAATTTTGGCCTCATGTCCGAGAGAACGACCTAATAACTCGAGCTCTACATATTGTAGAGTCGGTTCAGGTGGAGTTGGACCGGGAACAGGCCGTTACGGTCTTTAGTGCCCAAAGCCAAGGTCCACAATGCAACAACGTTCAGCAGGGGAGACCCCAGCAGAACCAGCGGAGCCAGCAGAATCAACAGCAACTAGCGCAGCCGAACCAGGGTCGCAATCAGGGTTATCAGAGCAATAACGAGCGACCGCCCCCACGTCAAGCACCGGGCAGGTGTTGGTATTGCGGTCTAGTGGGTCACCGACAGCAACAATGCCCAGACTACCTGCAGTATCTGAGCCAGAATGGCCAGAACCAGAACCAGGATCAGAACCAGGCACGAGGTAATGTCCATACACGGTACGGCGTGCGCGATCAGGAGGGTAACCCCCCTGCCCGGAGTCGCTATGACCGGGATCAGCGCAATCAAGGCCAGCTTAATCAAGACTTCCGCAACCAGCAGGGTTCTCAAAGCCAGCAAGGCCAACAGGCCCAGCAAGGCCAGCAGCAGAGGCAGCCGGTACGGCCGCGCTCTATAAGCAGAGGCTATGTGGGCCCACGCCGGTATGAAGGTTTCCCGGAGCAGGGAAACGAGGAGGCGGGACACGGGCAGTAGACCTGGATCCGTGTCCCGCACCGGCAAACCCGTCTGGCGGAATGGTCTGTGCGGTGCAAGCAACTAGTACTAACCTTGTTGATATGATTTACTCAATTAAGAACGACCCCTGCTGGAACCGTGGCGGCATCTGGAGTAGTGACTCCGAGAGTGATAGCGATGCCGAACATCTGGAAGGGGCTGACCCCCTCCCAGACAGAGAATACCTTCACCCAATTCTCGAACTTAATGCTCGGGCGACCCAAGCATTGAATCAATGGAAATGTAAATGTAAGGCCTGCAAAGCAAAGCGGGAACCTGTGTGCCTGTATTTGAATAAAGACACAGATCAGGATGTGAACCCGTGGAAATGCCCGTGCAAATCCTGCAAGCAGGTGCGGCGACGGGCTGAATGGTTTCCAACTGAGGAAGTGGTCCTAGCTAACGGTGGCTTCCCCGATGGGGGTGATGTCATCTATGATGGCGAAGGTAACCTTCGACCATACAAATATTGGAATAGATGGCGTAAGGAAGTGAAACCCTTCGGGGATGGAGGAGCCTCCGAACGCAATTATAATGTGCCTGCTCGAAAGAAATGGACGCGAGCACCGGGAACGGAGTGGAATATGCTTCATAGTATCCGAAAAGCCATGAAGTGGCAGGAAAATAACGCCGTCATGGCAGCACAAACCCGAGCCAGGCAACCCGGGACGGGTACGACTCGGAGGCAACGCAAGACCTCAACATCTAAGGAGGTCCAAACAGATCCGATCAGAGTTCTAGTACCGTTGCGGCGCTGGGCCCTGTCGGAAACTGAGGACCAGCCTGAGGTAGGGGCTAATCGCAAAAGCCCTGGGGAAAACCAGGCCCCTGTAAATGGGGAGCAAGCTAAAAGCCCTGGGGACAGCCGACCTACGGGTAATGGGCTTTCATCAGTAAGCACTGGGGATACCTCAGTAGCTGGCATTTCTACCTCTACCCAGGCGGTGCCCGAGACACCAGCTAGTAAACGCCAACCACCCAGAATAGTGGTCACGGATGCGTCTCCACCGCAGCGGGGAGGCAACCTGCAGCCATGGGCCACGGCCAATAACCCGACAAGGAGAGAACTCACGGAAAGCGACGCCTCGGATAATGAAACAGAGGGTTCAGGATTAACTCTTGCCCCTGTCGAAGTTCACGGTACTGGAGGTACACCAGTAACGCCGTTAAAACTTCGTAAACACACGGACGGTGAATGGGAACAAGTAACCCGAAGGTCAAAAGCCTCCCCAGGTACTGAGCAGGCAGCGGTTCCCACACAGAACAGATTTGCTCTGTTAGAAGTGCAAGACTATGCGCCTATTAGACATGGCTGGGCGGTTGTGTCCCAAGCAGTCGAGCAGGCCCATGTGGTAGCCCAGTCTATTGGGGAACAGATCCAACAATTGTCCGTGAACGTAACGTCCGTGACGGATCAGGTACGTCAGTCTATGCAAGAGTTTGAACAACTCTTAGCTGAATTCGCCCAAAAGGACTACGAACGCACACTGAAACTCCAACAAAAGGGTGTGCTCCGTGAACCGGATCAACCCATCTGGGCCGAGGATCCCCCACAGCCTAGGAAAGGCAGACGTGGCGTACGCCTGAATGACCCAAATGAGATCATAGTATTGGATAGTACACCACTGGAAGAGGAGCCTATTCAGCAGGAGGTTACCTCCGCTAACCCGGACGATCCTACCGTGCAACAAGAGAACCCTATGGCAGCACCAGTAGAGGTGGCTGCTACGTCTGGGAACCCACCGGAAAGCGATCCGACCATCGTAAACCAGCAAGAAGTGCCTTCTGCTGATATCGGGACTAAGTACGGTACATGGGACCTTGAGGAACAGCTTCGAGCTGCTCTCTGCCCAGTTCAAAGGCCCGACTTTAATTTGGAAGCTGAAATCAGCGACAACGAGGAGGCTAGTGGGCAACCCACAGCTCCAAATAAACACCTAAACAGAGCGGTACTCTCTGTTTTAAACGGGACAGCACCATTCTTTGTGTCGCAGTGTACCCATATAGCATTGAAGAAAAGCCCGTACGTTATAGTGGAGGTGAAGGGCATCAAGACGCTAGCCCTGTTGGACACAGGTGCTAATATTTGCTTGATGTCCAAGCAATTCTTCGATCAACTTAACAGTAATGGGCGTCTACATCTGGACGAAACAAAGGCTACGGAGGTAGCCACGGCTGCCGATGACCGGAGTCTAGCTATATTGGGTACAACTAAGATCTCGTTTAAGCTGTACGGCGTTTGGTATGAATATACCTTTAATGTCACGAATAGCCTACAACAAGATTTTATTATCGGCTATGACTTCCAGGCGGACCATAATTGGGTGATTTTCCCACATCAACACCTTCTGCTCTGTGACAAGAAGAAGGTGCCATTGCTAACCCCAGGTGACCTGCAGGCGTTAGCTAATCGCTTCAGTATAGCCGTATCGTGTACGGTCTATTACTGCATGAGGGAGACATGCAAGCTACCTCCACGATCTGAGGTTATGGTGCCGGTCCGTTGTTGGCTCGACGGAGCAGCAAAGCCTGCTACAAACCAGGCAGTGGTATTCGAACCATCAGACGAGGTCCTGGTAGACTATGAGGTCTACCCTGTACCTGGAGTCCTGGAAGTGTCCTCTCAAGTAAACTATATCAAAGTTTACAATCCTTTGGACAGAACGGCGCAATTACCTAAGGGGTTACCCCTAGGCCAGGCAGAACCAGTCGCTACGGTGACCGAGCGACAAGGGTTCCGTTATGCAGCCGAATTGGGAGTGAACTTTGCACAGATTCACCCACACTTGACTGGGTGGGCGACTCACCCAGCGACTCAGGTACAGGAAAAAGAACTGCGACATGCTCTTACGGAGGTTGAGAAACTAGAACCCTACCACCCAGGCGATACCGTTCCAATGGTCAATAGCGTCGGTAATGCTATACCAGTGCCACGGTGGGTCGACCCTACGGTGTGCGTAGCCCAGGATGACCAGACATGGGGCTATGAGGAGCCACCGGCATTGACGGATAAAGGCTTGCAGGCTTTTAATGACTTACATTATTCGGCTGATGAAATGACTTCACAGCCTATGCCCTCATTGGAAGAACGTCAACAATTTGTCGACGAGAACGTCGACTTTGACTCCATGATCCTAGACGAGGAAGGCAAAGCGAAATTGCGGGATATACTGGTCGAATTCTATGATGTGGTCGCCCGACCGGGTAACCCGGGTCGGACTAAGGTCGACCAGCATGTCATCGACACAGGCAAAGAGGGTCCTGTGAAAGGACGATCCTACCGGTATAATCCCAAGGACAAAGCCGAGATTGAAAAGCATATCCGTGCAATGCTAGACGAAGGGGTCTGTTCACCCTCTACCAGTCCCTGGTCCTCACCCTGTATTCTGGTCGGCAAGAAGGACGGCACTACCCGTCTAGTCATTGATTACCGACGGTTGAATAAAATTACGAAGAAGGATAGCTATCCTTTACCCAAGATTGACGAGATCCTGGATCAACTCCAGGGCGCCGTCATATTCTCGACTATTGACTTAGCGGCAGGGTACTGGCAAGTCGAGGTCTACCCAGAACATCGTGAAAAGACAGCCTTTGTGTCACACATGGGCCTTTTCCATATGAACGTCATGCCGTTCGGGCTGTGTAACGCACCCGCAACATTCCAACGGCTGATGGAAAAAGTCTTGACAGACCTACCAGTGTATATCGATGACGTTCTGATTCCATCTACGGACCAGGAATCACATTTGACCATGCTCAGGTCGACCCTGACGCGTTTACGAGAGAATGGGCTGCGTATCAAGCTTAAGAAGTGCTGTTTTGCACGGGAAGCGGTGCCTTTTCTGGGCCATTATGTAGGCCGTCATGGCATTAGTGTTGATCCAGACAAGGTCAAGGCAGTGTCCCAGCTTAGCCCACCTAAAGACGTCAAAGGCATTCGGTCTTTTCTGGGAATGTGTGGCTATTATAGGCGGTTCGTTTCGAACTACGCCAAAGTCGCAGCGCCACTGACGGACCTGTTGAAGAAAGGTGTACCCTTTGTATGGTCCGACGCTTGCCAGCAAGCCTTTGAGGCACTCAAACGGCATTTGACACAAGCGCCAGTCCTAGCCTTTCCTGATTTTGACAAAACCTTCTACGTTTCGACGGACGCTAGTAAGCGGGGTTTCGGAGCTATCTTGGAGCAACAGTTCTCTGTTCCTCGGAGCCTGGACAAACCGAACGGACCGCGAGTGTTACGCGAGCGGCCAGTGGCATACGCTAGCCGAACCTTAACTCAAGGCGAGAAGGGCTATTCGGCCACAGAAATGGAAGCCTTTGCTGCATTATGGGGATGCCAGAAGTTTCGGCATTACTTGTCCGTTAAGCAGTTTGTCCTGCGCACGGATCATCAAGCAGTAAGGGACTTACTGAATAATATAAAAGCCTTGGGACAAGGTAAATTGGCAAGGTTTGCTACACGTATGCTCGAATTTGATTTTGTCGTGGAATACCGTCCAGGCAAAGAGAACGCTGGACCAGACTGTCTATCTAGACTTGACCCGATTGACGAGCCCGAAGACAGTGAACAAGAGGCTACATCCGTTATGTACCCTCCAGAGGTGTACGCTTTGACGGCGGCCCTCCCGGCTCCACCGACCCTGCTTACCTGGAAACGCGAACTTCGAGACGAAGAGGAATTCGCGATTTTGTTGGACTTTCTCGAGCAAAAGCGGTTACCGGCTAACCGACAGGAAGCTCAAGAGGTTAGAAAGCTGCGTTCTACCTTTTTTATACGTAATGGGGTGCTCTATCGTTGGCACTTGAATAAGCACGCAGAAAGGAGAGGGTTACCCTTTCCTACGGTAGTTGTCCCGAAAGTCCAACGAGAAAATTTATTGAAGGAAGTGCATTCTGATTTCATGACAGGGGGGCATCGTGCCCAACAGAATGCCATGGCCAGTTTAGAAACCAGGTACTGGTGGCCACGAATGTCGCAGGACCTCGAGGACTATATTGCTAACTGCAAATCTTGCGCCAAGTTTAGTCAAGGTCCTCGTCGACATCAAGCTACCATGCAAAATACGGTAGTGGTACGGCGGCCACTGGACGTGGTCGCTATGGACGTTATGCATTTCACGCAGAAGGAAACGAACCGAGGCAATACCTGCGTTCTGTGCATAGTCGACTACCTCACGCGTTACGCGGAGGCGTTCGCTATGCCTAATGAGAGAGCCGAGACCACGGCATACTGGTACTTTAATGGCTTCGTAGCTCGGTGGGGTGTCCCCGCTCGAGTCCTAACAGATCAAGGGCCTAACTTTATGTCCGTTTTCATGAAGGCGTTGGTGGACGCGAGTGGTTCAGAGCGACTCCGAACTACTGCATATCATCCGCAAACGAACGGCGTAGTGGAACGCTTTAACCGTACGCTCCGAAGCCTGGTCGCCCAGTATGTAAATTGCTTTCAGTCCGATTGGGATGACTACCTGCCATGGGGTCTATCTATTTATAGAGCAACAATTCATAGTGCTACAAAGGAAACGCCCTATTTCTTGATGACTGGTAGGGACTACCGGTATCCGTTAGATAACTTCTTCCAGCTTCCTGGTGAAGAAGGTACCACACAAAACTACAGTGATGCACGAAGCCAGTTGCTGGCTCGGCTTAATGAAGCCTGGCGGATTGCACACGAGGCTTTACAGGAAGCAGCCTTGGTTAACAAGGAGCGGTACGATACCAAGGCTACACCGGTTGAGTATAAACCAGGTACCCTGGTTATGCTTAATATAGAGCAAAAGAATGTACCGGCGGGTTTGAGTAAGAAGTTACGGCCTAAGTATGAAGGACCTTACCGTATCTTGGACAAGATTTCGGTAACGAATTATCGTATAGCTAGAACCAACGGACTGAGTGACCCAGTCGTTGTTAATATCAATAGACTGAAACCGTTTATTGATGCTCCAGTGAAACTACCTGCAGTCACATTGTAGGTTACCTACAATGTTTGACCAGAGCACAGAGTCTAGCTAAGCCTTGTGTGACGCAGGAGCTCCTGCATGCTTTCTGTATACGTCTGGTTTTTAATTTGGAGCGCTCCGCACTAGTAGCTAGGGTTTTAACCTAACACTTGGTGGTAGCGTAGTATGTGTTGCATAGTACCCTTAAGGAGGTGGGGTAAAATTAATTTCAGGACCTCCTTTAGATTCATTGTCTCGTCGTAAAGTGGGGTTTTCATTCAATTTTATAATTCCTTTTCTTTAACCTATGGCTATTAAAAATTTAGTCATGGGGTTACTCATTCCTTTTTCTCATACCTTAATTTTTTTTAAACCCTAAATTACAGGGTTTCTACAACTCCTTAAATTTACCTAGGGGGGTTTCTTTTAATTCCTACGATTCCTTATTTTTGTGGTAAATTATTCAAGGTGGTCCTGCCCTGTTTTTCTGTCTTTATTATGTACGCCTATATGTGCTCATATAAGCGTATATACCGGTATGTGTGTTTCTAATCCTTATGTGTGTCGTGTAGTTGACTTCCCCCCTTACGTAAGCTAATATTAGGTAGTTCACCCTCTCTGTATGTGTAGTTTCTTTCACCTTTCATTCTTTTCTTTCACATCTATCATGCTTTCACCATCTGTTAGATTTTTTCACATTTTTCTGAGGCTTAGCTTAGATTACTGTGCCTGCATGGGAACGCACTAAGTCCTGGGTATCCCGTTACACGACTTTGCATGTACTACGGCTGTTAAGGAAGATACTATACAATCAGGATGGTACTGGTTTTGGGAATACGTAGTAAGGATGCCTTACTGCGTGCTTTGACTGGCATCTAGTCGAAGTCACTTCAGCTAGCTCTTAGGCCAGAACTCTCTTGCAACACATGTTAACCATGTTGCTGTTAACCGGAAGCCTCAGGCAAGACGTTTTGGGGCTTCAAACCGGCACTACCCGACAACATCTTGATACGAGGTGTCGAGGGTATGGTCGGGCCACAAGACTTCTATGACGATTGGGAAGCGCGGACCCCGCTGTCCGCGGTGGACTATGACGCTTTTATTAGAGTCATCCGTAAACGGATTGACCAGGGGAGCGCGATGAACTCGCCCCACCGTTCTTTGGGACGGATTACCCGCCCCCAGAAATGAGAGATGCACCGTTACGGATGCAGACTAACAGAACGGGCGAATATATCGTGGAACTAGCACCACCCGGAGAAGAACGGAATATCTATTACCCTTGCATCGGCGTGGTTTACTATGACCCCGCCAACGCCCATCGCGCCAATTCCACCCTGCCAATCGATCCTTCCAGCCCTTTATGGTTCGATTTCTGAGCTGCCCGGCCCAGATCAAGGTAACACCAGTGACTGGTCTACCTTTTATACAGTTAATAATCGTGACGATTATTTTCTAGGTCCTTTCATCATAACGGCGGAGGTTCATTATAACGGCGGAGGTATATCATTACGGCGGAGGTTCCTATCTCTTACCATCCCATCACTTGACTTTCCCTTATTGGACATTATATTATTGGCTTGGACTTACCCTTATTTGGACTTATCTACGCTAATTAATGATCCTATTTTCCCTGGCTGTGACTCTACCTATTTTGTGCCTCTATTCTTTAACTTGGACTTACTTTATGCTCAATCTATGAAGACTTCCCTATTTGGACTTAACTTGCTCATAATATTGCCTTCCCGATAGTGACTTACCCTATGGTGCCTTTACTTGCTCAATATATGACTTTTCCACGAATATTGCCATTTCTACGATAGAGACGTTTAATGTATATATTCTTTCCTGTAAGAAGACGATTCCCGATTTTGATATTTGACCTGGTATATAAATGTATGCTCTAACATGTGTATTTTCTTGTCATATTTTATTAGCCGTGATGTTACTAATGGTTAAAAATTAACCTTTTTCCGAGCATTCTTTTAAAAATTTAGAACTTTTCTTAATTATATACTACCATTTTATCCTTTTCTTGAGTATTATTTTAAAAACTTTAACCTAAATTTTATGTACCTTATAGTGATATTTGTCTGTGGTTTCTTGCATAATTCTTGTCAGTATAGCTTTATGTGTGTATTATGTATATTTTAATCAGCTAACCAAAGTTTCTTTCAAAAAGTTTTACTAAAAATCTTGCTCATTCTTTTCTTGAAGCTTTTCTTATTATTTTTGCGATTTTATTAACGGGTTTGATTCGTGTTGCGGGTTTTGTTACTCCCTGTTACCTGATGTAACGTCAGAAGACGTGTGACGTACCAGTTAGGTCCCATTCTACCCCTCATCTGCCGCCACTTTTTACCAAAATTATTTCGTTTTATTTAGTAGTCCCAACTGTTCCTGCCCTAACGTACCCAATATTTGGTTTTTACGGTTAAAATTTTATTTAAATGTCAGTTTTGTGTCCCTCTCCAGTGCGCCAAAGTAGCTCCTGACTTATATGCCCCTTTTATCTTAGGGCCTGCAGCGCGGTTGGGAGGATCTTCTACAAAATTTCCTATTTTACAGGACTTTTCTTACATTTTAACCGGTGTTTCGCGTTTTTAGTTAACTTCAAGATTCTATTTAACCCCCCCTAATTTAATTTTATTTAATATCATAAGTGCCACGAGGGTACTTGGGGACTTCTTTGTACCCTTTTGGTTCTTCTTATACATGCTTAAGCATGTTTTGGGGCTACCTTGTAGTCCTATCTTTAATTTTAATTACTTATATTTTACCTAAAGACTCCATAAACTTACTCCTAACCTTGCGCGAAACACTGGGATTTATTTACTTAATTTTAAATTCTACCAAATTAACCTATTTTAATAACCTTTTTGGGTTCTTAAATTTTGTGGAAGATCTGAAGGGAAGTGAGGTAGTCGATGCGAGCTTAGGCCCACCCTCCCACCCAGCCGAAATTTGCGCTCTGTGAGCTGTGCGAGAGGTTACCTCCGTACCTTAGCCTGAAGATGCTCTCATGAAGCTGACATTCCGGTTTCCTCCTTATTTTCATAATTCGTTTTCTTTTTATGGGTACTTGTCCTCGCCGTGACGGCTGGAGGACCTGGTCGTTGTCCCACTTGCGCACCGTCCCAGTGGCAGTATAATGGCAGTTTCCAAGCGCATTTTTCTAGCTGGTCGTCACTAGTCCGCTGACGCCAAGTCAGCCCTAACTTTGTCCCAGTATTTAGTCATGTTGACCTAGTTTCTTTGTTTTTATAACATGTTGTGTGCTATAACTTGTTTATTCGTGCGTACGTTTTGGGACCCATTTACCAAAAATTCGTTAAAAATTTTCTGAATTTAAATTTTCAACTACTTTTTGGTTATGTTGTCCCTCGCAGGAGCTCGGGCGGTAAGCCCTGGGGAGTTGTAATGAGGCGGCGTGACGTCAGTCCTCTAAAAATAGTATGTGTGTATGTTTGAATTTATTCTGGATTGAAATAGTATTAGAAAGGTTATTTTGATAGTAATTTGTAATGTGTGAAATTTATATTGAAAGTGTGTTTTGAAATAAGTCTGAAATTATTGTGTGAAGTTTATGTGTATGTGTCTTATGCTTGAGTTTTGTGCACTTACGTGTAAATTACGTATATGTGTGTCAGCCAGCCTAGCCAATAGGTGGCGCTGTTGAGACGTCTATTTTTGTGAGATGCCTCTCCCAGCATCTAGTCTGTCAAGGGGGTCTCAAAATGGACCAATCAAATTCTTCCACGCTGGCAAAAACTAGTTCTCCTTCAGACTTTTAAAAATCTATTCAGTCGGGGTCGTGACGTTAACGTGTGCGGTCGGGTGTTTTTATTTGCGCTCCCTGTGTTTCTATTGGCGCTCCCTTTATACTCTTGATATCAACCGTGCTTTATCCTGCCTATATTAGCTGTGCCTATTTACTGGTTGCCTTATATGTCTAAAGGGTTTACCCCTCTAGGCTTCTAGTCGCTCCAGGTTGACCCTGTTGAGCTAGACTTTTCATATTTAATTTGTCTCTATTTGTTTTTAAATCTATTGTTCTTAAATTTCTTTGAATTTTTCAAAAATTTAGTGGTTCTTACTTTCTAGGTTCTCTCCTTTCTAATTAGGTTAGTCCTTTGTAGTAATCTCATTGCAATAGTTTAGTCTTATTGGGTCTGTTTTGTAGTCTTATTTCATACCTTATTCTCTGTTGTTGTTTCATTGTCTAGTTAGGTTATTCTGTACACTGTAGTTTATTCCCAAAATTTATTGTACGCATTTTCGGGGTTCGCCCCATTATCAAGCATAACTGTTTTTCAAGTAAATGTGGTCTCTTTTTGGACCATTTTAGGGTGTCTTATTTAGTTTAGGTTTTTGTATTTAGAACTGTATAATCGGTAAGTAGGGTTTTTCTAAGATTAGTTGGGTAGGTAGATAGCTCTTTTTAAGCATGTACGTTTCAGCAAATTTGGGGTAGGTTTATATTTGAGTCTTTGCTTCTCATCGGTGGTTAAACTCCATTCGGTAAGGTTCACTTAGGCTTGTTTGGCGAGGTTCGTTAGGTCGACTGGAACTACATCTCCTCCAGGTTCGACGTTCTCCTTGTGCACAGTTTCCCACCCGTAAAGTTTGGTTGTCCGCACACTTCCAACTTTACAAACTCTCAATGCCTGCCGGACGGTACTGTAGCGGCAAATACTTCAAGGTAGAACTTTTCTGTCGTGTCGGCTCCTTTGAGTCTTGTAGGTCACAAGTCAATTTTTGAAATTTCCAAAATATAAACAAATTGGGTATCATTCTATAGCTATTGATGATCTGAACAACGTTTCTAATAGAACTATGTGTCTAAAATGTAGTATCTGAAAGTTAGAGCAGGTTAAAGTTTCGGGGCACAGTTAGATGAAAAAGTCTCAATTCACAATTGAAGAATGTACTGTGAACGACTGGCTGGATATCCCGGAGTCGTTTTAGTATTAAAATATTAGCCAACCCACAGAATTAATTTGCCATATTAGTTGACCCAAATTTCGCTGCCGTTCTGTCTCAACATGACCTTGGAGGGCAAATCACAGTGATTTTCAAGTTTTGCAACTTTATAGCTGATTATCTCTGCCACAGTTTGATTTCGAACTCTAATGTTTTGTCTTGTTTTTGAGAACATATGTACCTATATTGTGTGTGAAAATGAGCGAAATCCGTGACTGTCGATTTTGACCCAAAGCGACCCCACCCCCTTAAGGGGGGGGTTCATTTTTGGCTGATTTTTCGACCATCTCCAATTTTGTTCATTTTCGCGTATTTTGTTGTCCGATTGGTATATTTTAACGAGTTTTGAAATTCAAGTCGGATCTCTTACGGTTAGCAAGTAATTTCCCTCAAAGTATATGTCAGCATATGTTAAACATAGGAAACTGAAAAAGTGGTCATGTTTTTTCCGTGCGCCAGAGAAATCTCGCAAACGTCAAGACGGAACAGTTCAACGTCCTATTTATATTAATAATACGATAAAGAAGGGTGATTTGCAGGAAGCGGAATATTTTAATTTAGGCCTCAAAATTTTTTAATTAATTTTTGAAGTTTGAGAACAGCCAAATTTGACGGTTTTGCAACGTTAAAATTTGGGGTCAGCAATGTCAGCAATTTTAATGTTAAGCTGTAACGCCTTGTAAGGGAAGCAGGCCTTTCCCGGCACCAGCCCTGGTAGAAGCGCTACAGCCTAATTAAAAATTCTACTTCCTACAAATCACAGCTTATGACAAGACATTTCGAACGACACTAATTGATCCTGGTTAGCTCTGCCCGATTTCGAGATTTTTCTCGCGCAGAATTCTGAATTTCCAGCAAAATTTCGGAAATTCGTGTTTTTTGGCAAATAACATAAGGCTGTGGCAGCACAGACCTATAAAATGTTAGACTATCTATCTGCGCTCCATTATTAATGACTTTAGGTCAAGATTTGGATACAAATGGTGCAGGTTAGTAGGTACACCCATTTGGTGGCTGGGGTCAAATATGAGGGTCTGACAACCATAATCTCAAAAATAGCGATTTTTCAAATTCTTCGAAATAAGTTAAATTTTATATCAATCGGACGCTCTCATTGTCGGGAACATTTTTTCTTCTTAAACCATAGCCCGCAAGTGCGCCAAGATCAAGTTATCGGCCGTTAAATGATTGTCGTGGTCAAGGTTTCCAGCGCCGGTGCTACTCCCTGAAATCACTAAATAAAGCCAAAAAGTAAACTTTCTCATTAAAAGTCACCCTAAATCATTTGGTTAGTACATCAGTTATCAAACATATAACCGAGCGAAGCTCCGTTTTCAAGGATGTTCGTTCAGGTGAAAGGTGTTTCCATTTGCTACGGCACCGCCGTTTTCACCCATTTTCAAATTGCATGTAAATTAATAGCCGGCTACTCGCTAAGTACTGAACGAAACTACTCAAAATTAAAACTCGGTGTGCAGGACATGTGTGACAATATTTTGTGTGAAAATGAGCAAAATCCGTGACCATAAAATTTTTCATTGTGCCCCCCCCCCCTAAGCACCAATGCTCATTTCCTTTATAGCTCATACTTTCGAGAGAGAACTTGACTTCATCTGTTAGCAAAGAAACTCCATGAGACATTTCAATTACGCAAACAAAAATAGAAACATATCAAGTAACTTTTAAAATTATCTAATGGATTCCTCTGACGATTTACTCATTCTGGTCCTACCTGCACTTGTTCACTTATTTTCTTTTAATCCCGTCAATCAAACTTTTAATAAGCAATCCCTGCATACTTTAG
Source organism: Trissonchulus latispiculum (assembly GCA_030248195.1). Classification (NCBI taxonomy): domain Eukaryota; kingdom Metazoa; phylum Nematoda; class Enoplea; order Enoplida; family Ironidae; genus Trissonchulus; species Trissonchulus latispiculum. The sequence continues at coordinate 27,380 of JASAND010024593.1, forward strand.
TTATGTAGAAAACTATCCATCCCTCTGCCTTTCCTTTTGTGGCTGACGTCAGTTTTCGAATAATACGCATTTTAATTTGGTCCCTATTGTATATGACTAAGCATTCGATTTCTCAGGTTAAAAGTAGACTTCTATATGTCATAAGTTTTATGAGTAAACTGTATTAAATAAATAATAATAATATAATAAATAATAATAATAATAATAAATATGTTAAATAAATATACACATTTATTGAGCTTCGAGCAAATGCTAGTTGTTTTAAGAACAAGCAAGAAATTTGTGCAAAATGAGATTGCTTTGACCATATTTATCGCAACTATGGTCCTGCTGCGAGCATATAAACATTCTCAAGAAAAGTGTATGTACACTCAATAACGAAACTAGTCCAGTAGAAATTACAGGAAACTAGTTGTTTTCCAATGCTACAGGAACACAGGTGGACAAGGGGGGAAATGGGGGGAGAATTCCCCCCCCCCTCGGCGAAGTCGCCCACAAGGGGTCCCGAAATTGCTCCCACAACGGGTGAGAAAATTGCTCAAAAAATATGTTTTACGACAAAAATTTCCTAAAATTTATTTAAAAATCACTATTTGCTAAAAAACGTCCGAGAAACGTTGTTTTATCTAAAAAAACTCGCTGTTTTTCGTCAAAAACGGCAAAAAAGTACGCTTAAGAAAAATCGCTCTCACAAAGGGTACCCAAGTTTACTTCCACAAGGGTCAGTGAAATTTGACCTCCCGTTCCGCTCAGGTATCTACAGGAACCTGTAGTTTTTTCGACAATCCTACATGAGATATTAAACTTGTAGTTTTTAGAAGACAAACCTGTAAGTTTCACTGGAATTACTTACATGTATTCATATAAAAGTGAACAGGTGCCACTGGCGGGCGGCTCTACTGATTGCAAGCTATTTTAGGCAGGAGCGGCCGGCCAAGAAAACCACCTACAGGGCATTATTCAACTGACACTGTCGACTGAAACTTAAAATCATTCAACAAACTAGTCTTTAGAATCATGAACACTGTCGAGTGTCATCCTTATATTATCGGTTTGCGTTACAGCTTATCGAGTAATGACCTGCAAAGTTAACCCGTAACCAGTGGAAACTGCATGTATCCGTTGCATTAAGCACTAGACTGGCTTCTAATCCATTGCACCAAGAGTTCATAATTTCTAATAACCCTTCTAATAGTGTGTTTCGAACCTTACTCAACGTCACATTCGTTGTCTACTTGACAGCCTTAATGTCTAGGTGCAAAGCAGCATAAACACACCCTTCCTAAGGCTTCTTTTGCAAAACTTAATTTGCATAAATTCATGTCACAGAATTTCGAAGACATATAGCATGTGTATTTCATAGAAGAAGCTATGAATTGCATTACGTGCGTGTGTAATGTCCCTTAAAACCGATTATAGTAGACCTGCTGCGCCGAGGCGCAGCAGGAAAAATCTACTTCTACATATTTTATCCAGTTCAGTCCACTAAATGGATGGCACCGTTTTGATCAGTTAGAGTGTAGTCTTGATTTATCGCCTAGCGGTCAAGATTCTGTCGGTTTTTTCCTCTGGGAAATGATTTGTTTCTTTTTAGAAATTTGATTTTTTCGACGTTTGAAGCTTTGCTTAATGTCTACTGTCTAACAACGGGTGTGGTAACCGAGTAGTGAACGAACCGACTGGAGCTCAGGTGGTAGAACCCAAAATTTGGTGGGGAAACCAGACCAACATATTTTATTTCCTTCTTTGTTCGATAGTTGTTGCTATTTTTGGAGTCCCATTATACTTTAGTGTAGTTTCCTGACGGTTCTTCGACGGTTTTTCTGTTCAGTAAATTAATAGATTCAGACCATCAATTACAGAATTATCTGTGTAGTCATTGTGAGATTACTTGCTAGGCCTGGTTTTGTTCTCATTTCCGTGGAAAGCCGATACTAGGCATGGGCACGGGTCCAAAAATTTGGACCCGGGTACCCGGTACTATGTCGGGTAATTGTGCCACTACCCGGGTACTCGGGTACCCGAGTACCCTGGTACCCGAGCACTTTCGGGTACCCGAGAAATTCTTAGCTCAAATTTCGGGGATGGCCTTTCTAAAATTTTACTGATTTCAGGGTTTTTTATTCAAATTGAGCTTAAATTGAATAGATTTTCAGTCTTAAAATATTTTAAAGCGTTTTAACACTTAAAAGTGACTATAGTAATTTCCAATTAATTGTCAGGGTGTTGCAAGCTGATGCTGATACACACAACTTTGTTTTTTATCTTATAGCCCCGCCTAGTTCAGCAATTTTCTGAGTTTCGTACCACCGCTGTGCTGTCCGCTTCCTCTAACCTCTAAATGTAAACAAATTTTAGAAGGCTTTTGCATTATAAGGGTAAATGACATAACAAATTTGTCTAAAGTTCTGGAGCATAACTTTAATTTCCTAGTGAATTTCCTCATAAAAACTTTGGATTAAAACTTTGGATTAGAAACCTAATTTTTGTGATCGTACAGTGCGCTTTACTCACAACAAATGTAAAATTTTAAACTCTCTCAATTGCGAGAAAAATTGATTGGATTTTTGTTGTAAGAAATAAATTGACTTTTCTATTAAAATTAATTGCATTTTCAGTTTAGATTAATTTAATAATTTTATTTTACCTGAAAACAGTACTAACTAACAAAACTACTTTCCTAATTTGCTTTTGGAGTAACTTACTAAACGTGGAACTGATAGGAGCAACTCCGTTAGAATTTTTACTAAGCTTTTGCTAGACATTCATTAAATATACTCATATTACTTGGAAGAATTGCATTTAATGTTGTTTACAATCCCACAGTATCCGAATAGAGACTTGGTAACCATCCTCCTCTTTGCAACTTGAATATATTTTCTCTAAACTCATCAACTTTGGTATGCGCACACCTTACTATTAAAGGAGTGCACGCACATACACATAGAATCACCCAAAGGCTGGTATGCTCGACATTAGATCAACAGAATAATCTGGGAGTGTTTTTAAGAGTTCAGCATTCACGAAACAGTTAAGCCTGGTTCACACTGACGCTTATGTCTTATGTCTTTTGTCTTATGTCTTAAGTCTCATGTCTTATGTCTTATGTCTTACGGCCGTTTGCACCAACTTCGAGATTAGCTCAAGCTTAAGCTGGAGCTAATATCGAACTCAAGATCGGGTAAGCTTGAGCTTATCTCTAACTACAACCTCGAGGTTATCTCTTGCACCAACTGATTTCTGTTACAGATTAGTCAAGCTGGAGCTAAGCTCCAGCTAAACTCTAACTTGTGGGTTATCCAATGCAATGCTGTTAAAGAGTCACGTGCTAAGTGATAGGGCCAATAAAAAGCTAGCAGCATTTTTCAACTATTCTACGTTCACTTTACACGTTAAAATTGCAGTAATTCGCTTAACAATGAGGATTGTGATTGCTTCCAAATGTCTGCAGTTGCGACGACGACTGCTACCTCCTACAGTTCAAGTTTACGAGCACGAAGGGAGCGGTTAGAATTAATGTTTTTGTGAATGATAAGAACATTTACAAAACAACATAAATTACGGTGTCCAATTTCTGCGGAGTTATTGCGAACCGTTGCAGATTCCTGTCACTGGGCATTCCAAGTTGAGACTTCAAATTATTGCGTTTTCAAGGCGGTTTTTTTGCTGTAAAACTGGTCAGAAATAGAGTCAATCCTACTCTTGACCAGGTTGAAATTTAGACGCTCGAGATTAGCTCGAGGTTGAGTTAATCTCAAACTTTTGTTGGTGCAACGCTCTTGCAGATAACCTCAAGCTAATCTCGAGCTAGCTCGGGTCACACAACCTCGAACCAAACTGGTCAGGTACAAACCGGTGTTAGACATAAGACATAGCCTAGCTTAAGCACATAGACCAACAACGACATACAGACATAAGCTTCATGTGATGCTTCTTCTCGTAATACTAACCAAAGAACCTCCCGAATTCTGTTGATCAAATCGACATACCAGCCTAGCATAACATCGTGTATCGCCTTAGCACACTCAAAGCACCAGTGTGCCAACCAGACTTTAAAGTTACAGAAAACTATACCCAATGCAGAGAGGAGCACTGTTACCAAGTCTCTATTCGATACTGTGGGATTTAACAACATTAAATGCAATTCTTCCAAGTAATATGCAGTATACTTTCAACCCCACCTCTAGTCACAACTTAGTACACATCTAACGGTATTTGCCCTATCAGTTCCACGTTTGAGAACAATCAGAGTTACTCCAAAATGCAAATTAGGAAAGTAGTTTTGTTAGTTAGTACTTTTTCAGGTAAAATAAAATTATTAAATTAATCTAAACTGAAAATGCAATTAATTTTAATAGAAAAGTCAATTTATTTCTTACAACAAAAATCCAATCAATTTTTCTCGCAATTGAGAGAGTTTAAAATTTTACATTTTTGTGAGTAAAGCGCACTGTACGATCACAAAATTAGGTTTCTAATCCAAAGTTTTAATCCAAAGTTTTATGAAATTCACAGGAAATTAAAAGTTATGTCAGAACTTTAGACAAATTGTTATTATTTACCCTTAATGCAAAAGCCTTTGATTGTTTACTAAGGTTAGAGGAAGCGGAGACAGGGTGGTAATAGAAATGATAGGCGGGGTATAAGATAAAAAACAAAGTTGTGTGTTCAGCATCAGCTTGAACACCTGACATTAATTGGATTCTATAGTCACTTTTAAGTGTTAAAACGCTTTAAAATATTTTAAGACTGAAAATCTATTCAATTTAAGTCAATTTGAATAAAAAACCCTGAAATCAGTAAAATTTTAGAAAGGCATCCCCGAATTGAGCTAAGAATTTCTGGGTACCCGAAAGTGTCGGGTACGGGGTATCGGGTACCGAGTACCCGGGTAGTGGACAATTACCCGACATAGTACGGGTCCCGGTAATTTTTGGACCCGTGCCATCCTAGTATCGGCTTTCCACGAAATGAGAACAAACCAGGCCTAGCAAGTAATCTCACAATGACTACACAGATAATTCTGTATTGTGGTCTGAATCTATTAATTTACTGAACAGAAAAACCGTCGAAGAACCGTAGGAAACTACACTAAAGTATAATGGGACTCCAAAAATAGCAACAACTATCGAACAAAGAAGGAAATAAAATATGTTGGTCTGGTTTCCCCACCAAATTTTGGGTTCTACCACCTGAGCTCCAGTCGGTTCGTTCACTACTCGGTTACCACACCCGTTGTTAGACAGTAGACATTAAGCAAAGCTTAACGTCGAAAAATCAAATTTCTAAAAAGAAAAACCCAGAGGAAAAAACAAGAATCTTGACGTAGGGTAAAAGCACTCTACGTCAAAACGGTGCATCCATTTAGTGGATGAACTGGTAAAATATTAGAAGTAGATTTTTCCTGCTGCGCCTCGGCGCGGCAGGTCTACTATAATCGGTTTTAAGGGACATACACACGCACGTAATCAATTCATAGCTTCTTCTATGAAATACTCTATGTCTTCGAAATTCTGTGACATGAATTTATGCAAATTAAGTTTTGCAAAAGAAGCCTTAGGAAGGGTGTGTTTAGCTGCTTTGCACCTAGACATTAAGGTGTCAAGTAGACAACGAATGTGACGTTGAGTAAGGTTCGAAACACACTATTAGAAGGGTTATTAGAAATTATGAACTCTTGGTGCAATGGATTAGAAGCCAGTCTAGTGCTTAATGCAACGGATACATGCAGTTTCCACTGGTTACGGGTTAACTTTGCAGGTCATTACTCGATAAGCTGTAACGCAAACCGAGAATATAAGGATGACACTCGACAGTGTTCATGGTTTTAAAGACTAGTTTGTTGAATGTTTTTAAGTTTCAGTCGACAGTGTCAGTTGAATAATGCCCCGTAGGTGGTTTTCTTGGCCGGCCGCTCCTGCCTAAAATAGCTTTCAATCAGTAGAGCCGCCCGCCAGTGGCACCTGTTCACTTTTATATGAATACATGTAAGTAATTCCAGTGAAACTTACAGGTTTGTCTTCTAAAAACTACAAGTTTAATATCTCATGTAGGATTGTCGAAAAAACTACAGGTTCCTGTAGATACCTGAGCGGAACGGGAGGTCAAATTTCACTGACCCTTGTGGAAGTAAACTTGGGTACCCTTTGTGAGAGCGATTTTTCTTAAGCGTACTTTTTTGCCGTTTTTGACGAAAAACAGCGAGTTTTTTTAGATAAAACAACGTTTCTCGGACGTTTTTAGCAAATAGTGATTTTTAAATAAATTTTAGGAAATTTTTGTCGTAAAACATATTTTTTGAGCAATTTTCTCACCCGTTGTGGGAGCAATTTCGGGACCCCTTGTGGGCGACTTCGCCGAGGGGGGGGGAATTCTCCCCCCAATTCCCCCCTTGTCCACCTGTGTTCCTGTAGCATTGGAAAACAACTAGTTTCCTGTAATTTCTACTGGACTAGTTTCGTTATTGAGTGTACATACACTTTTCTTGAGAATGTTTATATGCTCGCAGCAGGACCATAGTTGCGATAAATATGGTCAAAGCAATCTCATTTTGCACAAATTTCTTGCTTGTTCTTAAAACAACTAGCATTTGCTCGAAGCTCAATAAATGTGTATATTTATTTAACATATTTATTATTATTATTATTATTTATTATATTATTATTATTTATTTAATACAGTTTACTCATAAAACTTATGACATATAGAAGTCTACTTTTAACCTGAGAAATCGAATGCTTAGTCATATACAATAGGGACCAAATTAAAATGCGTATTATTCGAAAACTGACGTCAGCCACAAAAGGAAAGGCAGAGGGATGGATAGTTTTCTACATAACTAAAGTATGCAGGGATTGCTTATTAAAAGTTTGATTGACGGGATTAAAAGAAAATAAGTGAACAAGTGCAGGTAGGACCAGAATGAGTAAATCGTCAGAGGAATCCATTAGATAATTTTAAAAGTTACTTGATATGTTTCTATTTTTGTTTGCGTAATTGAAATGTCTCATGGAGTTTCTTTGCTAACAGATGAAGTCAAGTTCTCTCTCGAAAGTATGAGCTATAAAGGAAATGAGCATTGGTGCTTAGGGGGGGGGGGCACAATGAAAAATTTTATGGTCACGGATTTTGCTCATTTTCACACAAAATATTGTCACACATGTCCTGCACACCGAGTTTTAATTTTGAGTAGTTTCGTTCAGTACTTAGCGAGTAGCCGGCTATTAATTTACATGCAATTTGAAAATGGGTGAAAACGGCGGTGCCGTAGCAAATGGAAACACCTTTCACCTGAACGAACATCCTTGAAAACGGAGCTTCGCTCGGTTATATGTTTGATAACTGATGTACTAACCAAATGATTTAGGGTGACTTTTAATGAGAAAGTTTACTTTTTGGCTTTATTTAGTGATTTCAGGGAGTAGCACCGGCGCTGGAAACCTTGACCACGACAATCATTTAACGGCCGATAACTTGATCTTGGCGCACTTGCGGGCTATGGTTTAAGAAGAAAAAATGTTCCCGACAATGAGAGCGTCCGATTGATATAAAATTTAACTTATTTCGAAGAATTTGAAAAATCGCTATTTTTGAGATTATGGTTGTCAGACCCTCATATTTGACCCCAGCCACCAAATGGGTGTACCTACTAACCTGCACCATTTGTATCCAAACTTGACCTAAAGTCATTAATAATGGAGCGCAGATAGATAGTCTAACATTTTATAGGTCTGTGCTGCCACAGCCTTATGTTATTTGCCAAAAAACACGAATTTCCGAAATTTTGCTGGAAATTCAGAATTCTGCGCGAGAAAAATCTCGAAATCGGGCAGAGCTAACCAGGATCAATTAGTGTCGTTCGAAATGTCTTGTCATAAGCTGTGATTTGTAGGAAGTAGAATTTTTAATTAGGCTGTAGCGCTTCTACCAGGGCTGGTGCCGGGAAAGGCCTGCTTCCCTTACAAGGCCTTACAGCTTAACATTAAAATTGCTGACATTGCTGACCCCAAATTTTAACGTTGCAAAACCGTCAAATTTGGCTGTTCTCAAACTTCAAAAATTAATTAAAAAATTTTGAGGCCTAAATTAAAATATTCCGCTTCCTACAAATCACCCTTCTTTATCGTATTATTAATATAAATAGGACGTTGAACTGTTCCGTCTTGACGTTTGCGAGATTTCTCTGGCGCACGGAAAAAACATGACCACTTTTTCAGTTTCCTATGTTTAACACATGCTGACATATACTTTGAGGGAAATTACTTGCTAACCGTAAGAGATCCGACTTGAATTTCAAAAACTCGTTAAAATATACCAATCGGACAACAAAATACGCGAAAATGAACAAAATTGGAGATGGTCGAAAAATCAGCCAAAAATGAACCCCCCCCTTAAGGGGGTGGGGTCGCTTTGGGTCAAAATCGACAGTCACGGATTTCGCTCATTTTCACACACAATATAGGTACATATGTTCTCAAAAACAAGACAAAACATTAGAGTTCGAAATCAAACTGTGGCAGAGATAATCAGCTATAAAGTTGCAAAACTTGAAAATCACTGTGATTTGCCCTCCAAGGTCATGTTGAGACAGAACGGCAGCGAAATTTGGGTCAACTAATATGGCAAATTAATTCTGTGGGTTGGCTAATATTTTAATACTAAAACGACTCCGGGATATCCAGCCAGTCGTTCACAGTACATTCTTCAATTGTGAATTGAGACTTTTTCATCTAACTGTGCCCTGAAACTTTAACCTGCTCTAACTTTCAGATACTACATTTTAGACACATAGTTCTATTAGAAACGTTGTTCAGATCATCAATAGCTATAGAATGATACCCAATTTGTTTATATTTTGGAAATTTCAAAAATTGACTTGTGACCTACAAGATCAAAGGAGCCGACACGACAGAAAAGTTCTACCTTGAAGCATTTGCCTTTACCATACCGTCCGGCAGGCATTGAGAGTTTTATGTGCCAATTTTGGTGGCTGTCGAGTGGGTAACGAGTGAGAAATTATTAAAAGAACGTGAAAATTGTGAAAAATGAAGATTTTTTGGCAAAATTAGCACATTTTGTGGCAATTTTTTTGAGAGCACTACAAATGGTAGAAATTTGCAACTACTGTCCAAAGAATTCTGTATATGCAGAGAGTGCAACTATCTATAAGCGATTTCTGTAGCTTTCGCCAATCCTGCAGGAGAGGCGAAAATGTTTCGCTGGTCCTGTTTTTGGTGGTACAAAAAGCACCAATGTTACAAAATTTTGACTTTGAAAAATCGCCAAAAATCCGACACTCAACAGAATTGTAGCAGAAGGGTTATTTGCACTCTCTGATATGTCCTTAACATGTACAACAAAGTTGTAGCGCTGCATCCTTCATACAGCGAAAAATTTTTCTGCCACAAACTTTTTAACCTAACTTTTTCATTTTCCTATGTTTAAGGTGGTGGTATCCTTTTGTGCAGTGCTTTTGTGGTAGTTTTTTGAAACGCTATAACTTTCGCAATTTTTGGAGTTGGAAAGAGCTTTATAAATCGTTTTAAAGGTTATTATCTGTACATTCACATGAGCTTACGAAACTGGCAAAATTAGCAGAACAATAGCAGAAATTTCCTGACATGCTGACATCCAACAGGATGAATATAGAACAAAAATTTTCGAACATCGATTTCTCAAAACTGAGGAATCGGCCAAAAGTTCTTTTTGTGCCATTATATGAAGGACATATGGGCTGAGCGATGTTTTCTTGGATTTGGCTCAGCAGGTCTTAACGTTCGAGAAAATCGGCTAAATGCACGGTAGCACGAAATTTCACAACTTCGCATTAAGTTTTCTTGCTACTCGATAAGTTTTAGCCCAAACCAAGAAAAACGTCCCTCTGCACAAGTACGAATTTCGATTCTGCCAAAAATCTCCGGAATCCGTCGAGTAGTTTTTGAGAAATCGATGTTCGAAACAAAATAATCGCAGTTTTGCCAAAATGGTTTTTCGGCCAAATCTCTAGCTTAAAATAATAAAGTCCGGCTATTAGGCATTCATAAAATCGGCATTTGGACGCTGTATCGATTAAGCATAAATAAGCCAACTTTGTCCTTAACATGTGGCAGTAATTTTGAAAAAACTGATTTCCTCAAAATAGTCATTTTTTGACCCTCAACAGTTTTTTGCTTATACTGACTTAACCACTGGAAATAGCTCAAAGGTTGTAATAGCAAAAATGATCATTTTCGTGTCCTCTTTCCAGCCATAACAACCAATCCCGTGTCTTGTCTACCTACTGAGAGCCTCAGGCCAAAAACCAAAACTTTCTTATCTTTTGGCTTAATAATACGGGACTGGTCCCAGAATGATAAAGAGCACGGAAATGGGTTATTTCATAAGTTTCAGCCATTTACGTAAAGGATTAAAGCCGTATGAGTCAAAAATACCCAAAAGGAAACCAGCACCTTTGTAAAGTTGGAAGTGTACGAACAACCAAACTTTACGAGTGGGAAACTGTGCACAAGGAGAACGTCGAACCTGGAGGAGATGTAGCTCCAGTCGACCCAACTAACCTCGCCAAAATACCTAAGTGTAACCTACCGAACGGAGTTTAACCGCCGATGAAGAGCACAGACTCAGTATAATAAGAACCTACCCCAAATTTGCTGAAAAATACACACTTAAAAATAACTATCTACCTACCCAAATAATCTTAGAAAAAGCCCTACTTACCGAATACACAATTCTAATACAAAAACCTAGACTAAATGACACCCTAGAATGGTCCAAAAAGAGACCACATTTACTAGAAAATATATGCTTGACAAATGGGGCGAACCCCGAAAATGCGTATAAAATTTTGAATACAAGTACAGATAGACAAGAAAGAAGAATAGGCTAGCTAAATTACTACAAAACTAGGATAGAACAATAAAATACAAAGTACAAGAAACAGCTAAACAAAGAACTAACCTATCTAAGTTAAGGTAGACTTATCAGATATAATTTTAAGAACTCACAAAATAATTATAAGAGAAGACAAAAAGTAGAGAATATAAAATAAGCACAAAACTAATGACAGTCTAGCTCAACAGGGTCAACCTGGAGCGACTAAAGTCTAAAGAGGTCAACGCTTTAGACGGGATAAGCATGAAAAATAAAGCACAGCAAATAATAGGGCACCTCGGGGAGAGCGTAAAAACATACACAGCCGCACAGCTTGAAAGAAGGGACTAGACTGAATAGATTTTTAAAAGTCTAAAGGAGAACTAGTTTTTGCCAGCGTGGAAGAATTTGATTGGTCCATTTTGAGACCCCCTTGACAGACTAGATGCTGGGAGAGGCATCTCACAAAAATAGACGTCTCAACAGCGCCACCTATTGGCTAGGCTGGCTGATACACATATACGTAATTTACACATAAGCACACAAAAACTCAAGCATAAGACTTTCACACATGAATTTCACACAATAATTTCAAACTTATTTTAAAACATACTTTCAATATAAATTATACACATTACAAATTACTATCAAAATAACCTTTTTCAATCCAGAATAAATTCAAACATACACACATAATATTTTTAGAGGACTGACGTCACGCCGCCTCATTACAACTCCCCAGGGCTTACCGCCCGAGCTCCTGCGAGGGACAACATAACCAAAAAGTAGTTGAAAATTTAAACCCAGAAAATTTTTAGCGAATTTTTGGTAAATGGGTCTCACAACGTACGTACGCAGAAAACAAATTATGATACATGACAAGTTATAAAAAGCAAAGAAACTAACTAAACGTGACTAAATATTGGAACAAGGTTAGGGCTGACTTGGCGTCAGCGGACTAGTGACGACCGGCTAGAAAAATGCGCTTGGAAACTGCCATTATATTGCCACTGGGACGGTGCGCGATTGGGAAGAAAACCAGGTCCTCCAGCCGTCACGGCGAGGACAAGTACCCATAAAAAGAAAACGGAATACGAAAATAAGAAAAGAACCAGAATGTCAGCTTCATGAGAGCATCTTCAGGCTAAGGTACGGAGGTAACCTCTCGCACAGCTCACAGAGCGCAGATTCCGGCTGGGTGGGAGGGTTGACCTAGGCTCGCTCGACTACCTCACTTCCCTTCGGATCTTCCACAAAATTTAAGAACCCAAAGGGTTATTAAGATAGGTTAATTTATTAGAATTTAGAATTAAGTAAGTAAATCCCAGTGTTTCGCGCAAGGTTAGGAGTAAGTTTGTGGAGTCTTTAGGTAAAATATAAGTAATTAAAATTAAAGGTAGGACTACAAAGTAGTCCAAAACATGCTTAAGCATGTATAAGAAGAACCAAAAGGGTACAAAGAAGTCCCCAAGTACCCTCGTGGCACTTATGAATTAAATAAAATTAAATTAGGGAGGGGTTAAATGGAATCTTGAAGTTAACTAGAACGCGAAACACCGGTTAAAATATAAGTAAAAGTCCTGTAAAATAAGAAATTTTGTAGAAGATCCTCCCAACCGCGCTGCAGGCCCTAGAATGGAAGGGGCATATAAATCGGGAGCTACTTTGGCGCACTGGAGAGGGACACAAAACTGACATTTAGATAAAATTTTGACCGTAAAACCAGACAGTGGGTACGTTAGGGCAGGAACAGTTGGGACTACTAAAGAAGTGAAAATAATTTTGGTAAAAAGTGGCGGCAGATGAGGGAAGATAATGGGACCTAACTGGCACGTCACACGTCCTCTGACGTTACGCCAGGTAACAGGGAGTAACAAAACCCGCAATAAGAATCAAACCCGTTAAGAAACTGCAAAAATAAGAAGAAAGGCTTCGAGAAAAGAATGAACAAGATTTTTAGTAAAACTTTTTGGAATAAACTTTGATTAGAGAAGTAAAATACACATAATACGTACGTAAAGCTCTATATACTATGACAAGAATTATGCAGGAAAACCACAGACAAAAATCACGACAAGCACATAGAATTTTAGTTAAATTTTTAAAATAATGCTCAAGAAAGGATAAAATGGTAATATATAATTAAGAAACGTTCTGAATTTTTAAAAGAATACTCGGAAAAAGGTTAATTTTTAAACATTAGTAACATCACGGCTAATAAAATATGACAAGAAAATACACATGTTAAAGCATACATTTATATACCAGATCAAATATCAAAATCGGGAATCGTCTTCTTGTAGGGAAAGGACATATATATATATATATATACAGTAAACGTCACTATCGTAGGAATGGCAATATCTGTGGAAAGGTCATATATTGAGCAGGTAAAGGCACTATAGGGTAAGTCACTATTGAGAAGGCAATATTGTGAACAAGTTAAGTCCAAATAGGGAAGTCTTCATAAATTGAGCATAAAGTAAGTCCAAGTTAAAGAATAGAGGCACAAAATAGGTAGAGTCACAGCCAGGGAAAATAGGATCATTAATTAGCGTAGATAAGTCCAAATAAGAGTAAGTCCAAGCCAATAATATAATGTCCAATAAGGGAAAGTCAAGTGATGGGATGGTAAGAGATAGGAACCTCCGCCGTAATGATATACCTCCGCCGTTATGATGAACCTCCGCCGTTATGATGAAAGGACCTAGAAAATAATCGTCACGATTATTAACTGTATAAAAGGTAGACCAGTCACTGGTGTTACCTTGATCTGGGCCGGGCAGCTCAGAAATCGAACCATAAAGGGCTGGAAGGATCGATTGGCAGGGTGGAATTGGCGCGATGGGCGTTGGCGGGGTCATAGTAAACCACGCCGATGCAAGGGTAATAGATATTCCGTTCTTCTCCGGGTGGTGCTAGTTCCACGATATATTCGCCCGTTCTGTTAGTCTGCATCCGTAACGGTGCATCTCTCATTTCTGGGGGCGGGTAATCCGTCCCAAAGAACGGTGGGGCGAGTTCATCGCGCTCCCATGGTCAATCCGTTTACGGATGACTCTAATAAAAGCGTCATAGTCCACCGCGGACAGCGGGGTCCGCGCTTCCCAATCGTCATAGAAGTCTTGTGGTCCGGCCATACCCTGGACACCTCGTATCAAGATGTTGTCGGGTAGTGCTGGTTTGAAGCCCCAGAACGTCTTGCCTGAGGCTTCCGGTTAACAGCAATATGGTTAACATGTGTTGCAAGAGGGTTCTGGCCTAAGAGCTAGCTGAAGTGACTTCGACTAGATGCCAGTCAAAGCACGCAGTAAGGCATCCTTACTACGTATTCCCAAAACCAGTACCATCCTGATTGTATAGTATCTTCCTTAACAGCCGTAGTACATGCAAAGTCGTGTAACGGGATACCCAGGACTTAGTGCGTTCCCATGCAGGCACAGTAATCTAAGCTAAGCCTCAGAAAAATGTGAAAAAATCTAACAGATGGTGAAAACATGATAGATGTGAAAGAAAAGAATGAAAGGTGAAAGAAACTACACATACAGAGAGGGTGAACTACCTAATATTAGCTTACGTAAGGGGGGAAGTCAACTACACGACACACATAAGGATTAGAAACACACATACCGGTAGTCTATTGATATTAACAACGACTGGGTCACTCAGTCCGTTGGTTCTAGCTATACGATAATTCGTTACCGAAATCTTGTCCAAGATACGGTAAGGTCCTTCATACTTAGGCCGCAACTTCTT
>JASAND010024595.1:0-30466 GCA_030248195.1 Trissonchulus latispiculum
AAAGAGGTCCCCGTTTGGCGGGGGGGTAGCCAACAGCCAATCAGATTGCAGAGACCCCCTCCCCGTTTGGTGGAGGGGTAGAGCAGAGGATTACGGTAGTTTTTGTTCTATTCGCAAATGGGTCCCCGTTTGGTGGGGGGGGGGTAGCAAGAGAGGTCCCCGTTTGGTGGGGGGTTTAAAAAAGGGGTCCCCGTTTGGTGGGGGGTAGACAGAAGAGGTCCCCGTTTGGTGGGGGGGTCGCCAACAACCAATCAGATTCATCCAATTTTGGCCTAACTTGGCGACCCTCCCTCCAAACGGGGACCACATTCTGCCTACCCCCCCACCAAACGGGGACCCGTTTTGCATACCCCCCCACCAAACGGGGACCCCTTTTGCATACCCCCCCCACCAAACGGGGAGGGGGTATGCTCGTCGACCCCCCCACCAAACGGGGGAACATTCGCGTATTGTGGTCGGAGCACCGTTACGCAATGCCAAGAAGAGAAGCCCTCTAGTGGCTTACTCTTCTTCTATAATATTAAGGAATAAATTATGGACTCTTGGTTTCATACTCTTATATTATGTACTTTTGGTCACACTCTTATCTATTATGTACTCTTGCTATCGCGTACTGTTCTTTCTCAGCTGAGGAATCATGCCCTTTTTGGGCACAACTTGTTAATCCTTACAATATATACAAATATACAATTGTATTTTGGTACAATGGTACAATGGTATTTCTTCATACGCAGAACCGTAAGATCTTTAGGGGTCTTCTTGTTATTTGTTTGTTTGTTTCGGAATTTCGTTGTTTCAATATTTTAGGGAAAGATCCAGAAACAACGGGATCTAAGTTGAAAAGTTGGCAAATTGGCTTGATCACTGCTGTAGCTGTAATTGTTGGTTTGGGAATAATAGTTGCCGTGGTTATGATCTGTTTATTTACCCGAAATAGAAAAACCACAGGGAAGTCCTCAGTTCCTTACAAGACCCCGCGACGCCCATCCAGTAAATATGCAAGCAGACAATCACACGCTGCACACCCACAACGAAGAGGAAGAAGAACAAAATAGATGTTTCGTGTTATGTTAACTGTTTCAGTAAACCTAATTTCTGATTAAGGGGGGGTCGCTTTGGGTCAAAATCGATAGTCACGGAAACAAGACAAAACATTAGAGTTCGAAACCAAACAGTGACAGAGATATTCAGCTATAAAGTTGAAAAACTTGAAAATTACTGTGATTTGACCTCCACGGTCATGTTGCAACAGAACGGTAGCGAAATTTGGGTCAACTAAAATGGCAAATTAATTCTGTGGGTTGGCTAATATTTTAATGCTAAAACAACTCCGGAATATCCATCCATTCGTTCACAGTACATTCTTCAATTGTGAACTGAGCCTTTTTCATCTAATTGTGCCCTGAAAGTTTAACTTGCTCTAACTTTCAGATACTACATTTCTGACACATAGTTCTATTAGAAAAGTTGTTCAGCTCGTCAGTAGCTATCGAATGATACCCAATTTGTCTATATTTTGGGAATTTCAAAAATTGACTTTTATGACCTATAAGAGATCAAAGGAGCCGACACGGCAGAGAAGTTCTACCTTGAAGCATTTGCCTTTACCATAATGTCCGGCAGACATTGAGAGTTTTATGTGCCAATTTTGGTGACTTTCGAGTGAGTAACGAGTGAGAAATTACCAAAAGAACGTGAAAATTGAGAAAAATGATGATTTTTGGCAAAATTAGCTGATTTTGTGGCAAGTTTTTTGAGAGCACTACAAACGGTAGAAATTTGAAACTACTGTCATAAGAATTCTGCGTATGCGTAGAGTGCAACTATCTATAAGCGATTTCTGTAGCTTTTGCCAATCGTGCAGGAGAGGCGAAAATGTTTTGCTGGTCCTGTTTTTCGTGGTACAAAAAGCACCAATTTTCCGAAATTTTGACTTTGAAAAATCGCTAAAAATCCGACACTCAGCAGAATTGCTCCAGAAGGGTTATTTGCACTCTCTGATATGTCCTTAACATGTACATACAACAAGGTTGCAGCACTGTATCTTGCATACAGCGAAAAATTTTTCTGCCACAAACTTTTTAACCTAACTTTTTCATTTTCCTATGTTTGACACATGTCGAGGTCACCTTTGAAGGGCTCTACAGAACGATTGAAGCAATATTACGCAAAACGCACCTGTCTTGTTTTGAGGACCCATTAGGACTACAAAATATGTGAAAATGAGCAAAATCGGGGATGGTCGAAAAATCGGTCAAAAAGCGACCCCCCCCCTTTAAGTTGCGTCATGGTTGTGGACAACATTGAAAAAATTGATTTGTGTTGAATTGTGCGGTCTTTGTTCGGTTATATTTCTATATATTTTCAGCGAAACCTGCAAAATTCAACGTTTTCAGTATTATGTAGAAATCGTGATACAAAAAGGGGATTAACTGGACCTTGCAAATCTCATTTGGTTGCGAATACTCAAGACAGAATTATATATCGCAAACTAGAGATTAATCACAATAACATTTAGTAAACGCATAAAACTTTAATATATTTGTTAACCAGAAAATGGCCAAACACAGGCAACGATCAATCATTAATTAATGACCAAAAAGCGACAGGACTAATTGGCGCAACACCGTCCAGCTCGGCCAAGCCGAGCCGGCCAGTAACAATAGAGACAATGTCAGACCGTGTTCTTCCTGGGCTAACTGTTGCACTTCTACCAGAGCTGGTGGACCAAGAAGAAACCGAGGACAAGCCTAAGAAGGAAGGCGTCAGACACCCTTGTACCCACGAACCAGGACCTAGGGGAGAGAAGGGAAGAGGGAGGTTCAGATTTTTATTTTGAATTGAAAGTAAAGAATTGGCCCAGCCGGGGTTCGAACCACGGCCCTTCTGATTCCGGGACGACGTGCTAACCACTAAACCACAGGACCATCAGCTGAACTCCCATATCAGGCTTGTCAATCTTTCCGGATCTTTTGCGCTTTCACCCCCAGGCCTAGCTTTTGATTTTTGATCTATAACTTTGAAATTTTGTATGGGTACATAGTGGAGGCTGATGAATTAAAAAATTAAAAATTTTTAACATTTTCAATAATTTTAAATTTTAGTTTAAACCAAGGGGAGCCGAAACTTTTTTGAAAAAATTTGCTGAAAACTTGCATACAGGGGAATCCGTTTTTCGATTTATCTGTTCGTTAGCTCAGTATAAGCTAAAGTTGTTAAAATGTAAGCTTATATTGAGCTAACGAAAACCTGAATCGAAAAGCGGATTTCAAATTCGTGCTCAGCGCCGCTGAAAACCTTTGTATGCAAGATTTCAGGTTTCCCTTGGTCCCACCTCACCAAACTAAAATTTAAAATTTTTAGAATTTTTTTAAAAATTTTTGAATTAATTAGTTTCCAGTATGCACGCATACAAAAATCGTAGTGATGTTTCAGTCACTGAAACTGGAACTGAAACTGAAACTATTTTGAGAAGAGACCTGAAACTGAAACTGAAACTGAAACCGAAACTGAAACTGAAACCGATTTAACTAAAAACCTGAAACTCGGACTGAAACTATGTAGTTTCAGTCTTTCCTTAAAACTTGAAATTTTGAAGGTTTTGAACTTCGATTCTGTTATGTAGTACTGTTGCAGGGGAGGCTGAATAAACATCAAATTGTGCTTTATGTCAACTCAGTCTCAGAATGCTGGAAACCGTTCATTTTAAAGTGAACTGAAACTGAAACTGAAACTCCGACTGAAACTAAAACTGAAACTGAAATTATTTTAAGTGGTCGACTGAAACTTAAACTGAAACTGAAACTATTTTGGTCCGCCGACTGAAACTGAAACTGAAACTGAACTTATTTCGGACCACTGACTGAAACTGAAACTAAAACTAAAATCGGCTACTGAAACAACACTAAATTATTGGTCAAAAAATCAAAAGCTAGTGCTGGGGGAGGAAAGCACAAAGGATCCATCTTTCCTGCCTGCTTCCCTTACATAACGAAGAGGGGCAGATCGACTGATGTCACCAAACTTAGTAGTGACTAAGGCCAGAGTGAATTAAGGGATGGCAGTGTTTAAGGACGACCAGCAAAAACCTGACATTCCCATTCTTCATTCATTCCAGCTAATGTGGTCGTCGTTGCACTCTGGGCTTGAACTCCATCTGTTCGAAACTAAATGAAAGAAAATCCAGTATCAAATAAAAGTGCCTGAGGCAAAATATATTCTAATTCTAATTCTATATTCTAATTCTTATAATCCCCGATAGGGTTGAACCAATAGATTAACCGTTTCGTATATATATTGCGTCAATTTTTGAGTCAAAGAAACTATGAAGTGTGTCGCGTTCGCTAAGAAGCTTTGCATCCAACAGGAAATTTTACATTAGTTTCAGTTTTCAGTGTTAGTTACAGCTTCGTTTTCAACTGAAAATTCATTCTAGTTGCAGTTTCAGTTTTAGTTTTGGTTTCAGCTCTTACTTTGGCTTTGTAATTTGTATTAGTTTCAGTTTCAGCTACAAATGTGTTGTAGGTTCAATTTCAGGTTCAGGTTCAGCTTCGATTATGTCTAGTTTAGGGTTCACTTTAATTTTGAATTATATTTTCAGTAAAAGCTACACGCAAATGTTTTCTTTGTAATACTTACTTATTTGCGTGATTTTTATGATCCAAAGGAAATACATAGGGTTATATGTAAATAAGTTAACGCGGGTGGGTCTGATAGGTCCAAGCCCACTCAACCCGGACAAGGTACAAGCCCTATCGCCGTCGGGGACAAGGGTAAATAATGGCCGTAAAAATTCAGTTTTTACACTAAAATTTAATTTCAAAAGATTTCCGGGTTCGCCGGAATTTTTCAGCTATAATTTTTAATGTTTCGAGAAAATCGGCCAAAATTTTGTATTTTTTCCAAAAATTGAAGATGTTTTAAAAATTTTGATAAAAAGTGCAAATTTAAAAGAATTTGCGTTAATTTTTAAAAAAATTTTACAAATTTATTGTTGAGGTACAATCCCCCCCGAAAATTTTTGTTCAAAATATATACAAGCTCCCTGAAATTTTTTTGGGAATATGCCTCCCAGAATCCGACCATATGTCAATGTATTATTATATCCATCGTCAAGAAGGCGATATGCCGCGATGGCCGAGTGGTTAAGGCGTTCGACTAAAGATCCGACGGTCCGAGGTTCGAATCCCCGCTGCCACAAGGCTTTCGCAAATCCCCTTGAGCAAGGGACTAAGCACATATCGGTTCGCCGTGGGCTCCAGCCAACCCAGCTGTCTATCCTTAACTGGTCGGTAAATGGGTACCACTTCGGTGGGAAGGTAACAGGAGTCTGTGTTCTGGCGTAAGCCTGATGAAGGGCTGGCCCCCTTTCCACAGATGTAGTCAACATTCGAGTTGTCACTCCTGGCTTCGGGCTGAGAATCCGGAGATAAGCACCGGCACCCTATAACCTTCTATAGGTTGGAGTTCTCTCTCCAGGGGTCACTTTTTAAGAAGGCGATAGTGACATTTTCAATATTTTTACAATTTAAATTTTAAATTTTCAAAGTATTATAGATTAGATATTTACTTCATAAAACTCTCATAACAAACAAATGCATAATGAAAATCATGTAATATACTTTGAAACTGTTAAACTTAACAGTAAGGTTTTTGTAGTGTCTGTCTGATGTTAGGACATTCACGTGTTAGTCTGAAAAGTCTATGTATTGACTAATATGCAAATTAACTTTGTTGCTATTTAACCCGTTGCTTTTATGCAATAAATCAGTCGGCTTGTTTCCTCTTCAACACTACAGTTTTAATAGTTTATAAAACTACTATTCCCTGCCTTTCAATGGATGTACTTTAGTTTCCTTTAATTTATCTAAATTCAATGATAACAATTAAGTATACTTTTCTATTTTTAAGATGGTTGTTTGTTAAGTTTCTCAATAGGCGAATGCCAAATTATTTAAGTTTCAGTTTCAGCGAGAACTGAAAACGGAGCTGAAACTGTTTTCTGTAATATAAATATAAATGTAGTATAATAGTTATAAGTAGGCTATTATGTAGTGGTATATTTAAGTATGTTACCTTTGCGCGAACGTTAGGGTCCGAGTTTATTGATTTTTAATTTTTAGAAAGTGTTATGTATGAAGTCGGAGAGTTCGCTGATTTGATCCTGTACAGGTAGTGCGGAGTTGGAGTTGTATCAAACCGACTATGACTATAGTATCATTGATGCTTTTTATCTCAGCCTTTGGCGTAACGCCTTCGGAATCCAAGATGAATCTATTCTGTGTGTACACCGAATACAATAATAATTCTATTTTACAAAGAAACTGTCGCGACTTTCCTGAATCTGACCTGAGGAATGGAATATCATTTGGACTTCACTTTTCTTTGTCGAATCCGTTTTATCGACTTTATAAAAAAGGGACTTTATTTTATTTGTATGCATTACCAAGTCAGTACTGTAATGCAAAGATTACTACAATAAGTCATAACGCCATAGCAAATGCCAAAAGGATTTCAGTCATTCGTTGTGCTAAAATATCTGGAGAGGTATTGTACATAAGTTGCATTTATTATTGTGGAAATAGCGCGTTAAGTAGCAAGTAAGCAATACTCTAATTGTTTATAAAACAACTCCTAAAACGTATTATTATTATTATTATTATACGTCAACAATATATGAAAACGCTGATATTCACATTTCTAAAGAAAATTGCAAGCAGCTTTAGCTGGAACCTTGGAGCAAAGTAAGCTTCTTTCTAACTATTTGGCATAGGCCCGCCGACTTTTCATACATCTCTGAGAAATGTTATACATATCACTACGAAGTTTGAAATTATCATTTCTTTATAAGTAATTTCAAGCATAAAATGATTATAGATCACCTGGATAGTGAGTGAGTACCATCCCGAGTTAATTGAGTCTGGTGAATAACTGAGGTGATTGGGTCGTTTGGGTCTGTTTCGCCGTTTTCAAAAGTTAAATTTTTGTGGGTGCAGTGGATCAGCATTAGAGTTGTGGTCGACGTCAAGATAAAAGTCACTTTTTGCTGCATTCTGATCTACCACTTGATTTTCTTGAAGCTTTTATTTTGACGGGGTTCCTAATGGGGTTTTTCTCCCTGGGGGTTCTTAATTTTTTGTAGAGATTTGATCTATATATAAGTATGTTTAGTTTTATTTTTCGATTTTTTGATTTTTGGGGGGTTCTGCAATATTTTGCAGGAGATTTGATCCTCTCCTGCCTAATTTTAAGTGTTTGCAAGAGGTTCTGAGGGTTCTCGAGTCCGGGTATACCAAAACGTGTGTGCGTTTTCTGTTCTTAGATCTAGGACGAACTTGTTGTTCTTGTCGTCAGCTTTCGATTGACACCAATATTGTGGATATTGGATGTTTCATACACACAAATTTCAATCGAAATTTACGAGAACAGCCAGAGGGAACCCCCCACACCCCGGTTATATGCTACAAAGTTGAGGACTGAGATTGATTTGTGATATTTGCGAGTGTTGGGTCTTGTTTAGGATAAATGTAAATTGCGGACGGACATTACCACCATTCGAGAAGTTTCGTTTGATGGTCAAAGCGAGCTTGTAATTACTTCTGACGACGGTGTTCATCAGACCTATTCAATAGACGGTATAACGTTACCAGTGAAAGCAAAGGGAACAGATTGTGGCAAGCATTATTTCACAATTCTGGTTCACAAACAGTCAGCTATTTCTGTTAGCGGACCAAATAAATATGTCTCAACAACAGCAACAGCAAGTCCTCCTTCTTCTACTACTGCGGTTAGGACGCCGGCCGCCACGGTTGCCCGAACTTCGAGCAAAACGGCAGTCAAACAGGCTTCAACTACTCAGAAGAGAGATTCCGACGGAGCAGAACGGTCAAGTAAACAAATATATTTTTAGGGTAATAGGTATAACAAATGATTTGACTTTAGCTATCCAGGAGGGGGTAAGTTACAATATTTCAGTACAATTGGCAAGAAAATAATCTGTCGCTTCTCCTTGATTTACTTGGCATGCCAATGTATTCGTATTGATTTTGTTATAACTTTGAATATGAATTTGTATAAACTATGGTTGTAGAATAGTAGAAACACTTAAATTTGCTTTTTTATTTTATGCAGATTAATGCAATTATTTCATTTTGAATATTTTAGAGCAACATCCAGAGGCAAAAGCGTCTAAGTTGAAAGGTTGGCAGATCGGCCTGATCATTGCTGCAGCTGTAATTGTTGGTTTGGGAATAATAATTGCCATTGTTTTGGTCTGCTTACATACCAGGAATAGAAAAGCAAAGGCACAAACCTCAGTTCCTTACAAGACTCCACGACGCCCATACAGCAAACATGCAAAACGGCAATCACAAGCACACCCACAAGGAAGAAGAACAAGATAGATTAATTCAATTGCTTCATGTCTATAATTCACATCTGGGCAATATAAATATCTGCAAGTTTAAACATATGCCTTGATTAGTATTAAACGTAAGGCTGAGGACTCGGTAAAAGATGTGGTTAATGGGAAATTGAATCAAGCAAAAAACTAAGTAAACTGAAGCCAGGCAAATTAAAACCAAATATAAATAATTTGTTCAGAAAAATGATTTTGGGGATTGCTGGGACACGAGGCAGTCAGTCCCCTGCAGTCGCAGATGCCGCATCTAGGTAGTCCTACCTAAACTGGAATCGAATATATATAACCTTAATTTAAAAGACATTAGACTAACCAAGTATAGCTTTGCCCCATTGCTAAAAATATTAGAGTCTATGTTGAAGTTAATAACGATGCAGCTTTTTGTTAAGGTATTCAGCAAACTTGTTTGAGATGCTGTGTCCACCTGTATATATCCGTTTGCATCCAAGTCTGGTCGCCATTAGATCTGGTCTGCGTTTGAGTACCCCCTCACAGTGAACTCAGTATTGTTACCTTTCTGCAATAATTGCAATCTGAAACAGCTAAATTGTGACAGTTCGCGAACTCTGTTTATTCCGCCTAATTTGTTTCTCTGTCTTTCAAAATTGCTATCAAAATTGGGCTTCAGTTTAACTATTTCGAAACAAGTTTTAATTTGCTGTCTTTTACTCTTCAAAACGAACAGAACAATTTAAACAAAGTATACTGGAGAAGTAATTTTGCGCTGAATACTGATGTTGAACAGATCCGGTAAGTATTACGTCACTAGCCGCCTTTCCAATTTCAATAAGTATCGTAAAGTTTACGTAGTTTCAATCGACTCTTTGTATGCGACTCAAGGTAAGCACAGTTTCACTTCAACATTCATTAATCATGCGCACTTGCACCGTTAATAAAATTTTTGTCTGTCCTTTTTAAACGTTGATCTCTGTCTTTTATTTATAGGTAGATTTATAGATTTATATGTTAGTTCTGTCATACTTTGAGCTGCATCCTAGCCTAGCATAAAATCAAAATCTATGGGGGATGAGAAGAACCGGCGATTTAACTTTTTGGCTAACAATTAGATTAGGCCTCTTCAAGTTCCTGGACTCATGTAGATTCAGGATTAAAACAATAGAAACATAGTGTTTTTATCAAGGTGCATAGCTCTATTAGATACTCAAAGAGACCTTTCATGTGCTGCTCACAGCAGTCCGCAGAAAGGCAGACAAGAGTCGGAGAGACGAAGGTACAGATTACATAACCCCCAAACATAATCTGACGTGGTTTTATAGGACCCTTAGCTCAACGCTAAGGTGACCGCAGTCACACACAGGGCAACTGAGATCTTAGCTAAGGGTAATTGCTAAAGATTTTCAAAAGCATGAAAGTGGTGTTGTCAGGATAAGCTAGCAAAATTGTACAGCAATAATATTTACATCATTATATACATTGCGTATTTAACGGTATAAAAATTATGTAGTTAGCTTTAGGCTATCTTTTACAAAACCGGCAATAAAACATCCTTTCCATGGAAATTCTAGGAATTTCAACAGTTTTTTCAAAATGTCTTATATACGTTGTTGTCGGATTTGTAAGAGTTTGCTTGAACCTTTACTACGTAATGTTTATTAATTCGTTGAAAAGATCTCGCTCTACTCAACATAAGGATATAAAAATTATTGCTGTACGATTTTGCTAATATAAAAATTATTGCTGTACGATTTTGCTATCACAAGTTATATATAGCATTTAATTTGGCAAAAACGCCCAGTTATGAAAAATGTAAGAGTTGTACATATGTTTATACGCTGAGAAGCCTCCCCCGAGATTTCGGCCTTAATTTTTCGAGCATATTGCAAGCTTATACTATTAGGAAAAGCTGAGTGTCTTACTCTAGCTATTATAAACTCTTGGTCTAAGTAACGAACAGCTTTGGGTTTGATCATTACCTGAGATCCATTTTTTCGAGCTGTAGATTACTGTCACGTCATCGTCTCGTTTTATTACACTATTAAATAAAATTCTTCAAACATCAGTAAAATATTCAAACAACGTTTTGCGCGTATGTTTTCTGTAGTAATGAAACAATGTTCCCCTTATAAAAAATTAGCTGCGCAGAAGGTTTACAATTTCTGAAAACGTTCGTCCCTTGACTTAACCTTTTGCACAAAATCTTGCTTGTTTAGAGGCACTGTAGTCTTGTCATAGAAATAAGAAATTTTACCTCCAATATATAGCTCAATTCTCTGTACGTTTTGCTGAAACGTTTTGCTGTTTTCAAGACTCTGTTCAGAAGGAGTTTTGCATTTGGGTACCCAATATAATATATAATTTCAATTTGATTACCCAGTTGATTATCGAAACAGTTTGTTCGACCAGGCTAAAGACAAGTTCGACCATGCTGTGCAAGCAAATTCAAACGAAGCCAAAAACTTTAAAATTAAACAAAAAGTAAATTAAATTACACACTCTTAGTTATTATGTTCTTTTGGTTTTACTGAAAGCATAAGTGGCCTTTTTCTGCACCGAGTTATGTTCAGGGATTTCCTTTTGTAGCACCTGGCTAATAGAGATAAACAGATATTTAACTTACCTGGTGAGATAAACTAGTTAACAAAATCCAACCAGCTAACTAAAATAGCGCCTCCGAAAAACCGGAAAGAATAGAAATTTGAATATTTGGAATAAAACCGGTTTCTGTGGGGGGGGGTGAGAAAGAGACCCCCTCGGGGGGGGAGAGGAGCGTGAGCTCCTGGTCTGGGGAAGGTGAAAATTCCCCAACAACCCCCAAGCAAGCACATGTACATGGTTGTAGCTAGGTGGAGGATGTAAACAGCACACAGCAAGGACAGACGGAGTCCACTACTCCAAAAATAAATGAACAGGTGAGGATTGCAGGTTTTTTCTGAAAACGAATATGTTTGTGGTCTGTTTTATAATTTTGTTTGGATTTTTGTTTCAGACTTAATCATGTATCGCTGGTTGATTTTTGTGCTGGCAACAGCTATTTGTCTGAATTTCGGTAAGCATGTATATATTTTTGCTTAAATTTACTACTTTATATATGAGTTTATTGGTTTGACTCCTATCGGAGTCTGGCTGTTGGCTACGCAAGTGTTTTAGCTCAAGTATTTGTGAGTCGCCTGGTGCCATTTTGGACACTCAGCTAAGTTAGACTTAAAATGCCTGTACTTTTGAAGACTATACGAAAGTTCACCTTGATTGTATTGAATCGCTAACTCTCAACAGACCGGCCGACATACACATTTTTCCGTCCGGCCGGGCGGTCAGAACAAGGTCGAGATTCAAAAATGGGTATAAAAAATGATTGGAAACTGCCAATGTTGAAAGCTCGCTGCATTTTAAAACCGAGCCGTTTAATCGGCCTATCAATTTCTTACTGAAACGTTTTAATTCCAAACGTCGATTATTTGTATATATACTGTATTGACAAAACGACTATAGACTCTTGATCAAGCTTTCTTCCCGACATGTTTCGTTTTCTTTATTGTTTCTTTTAAATTTGGAACTTTTACATAAACAACGGACACCTAACCTGAAACTGATCTACCCTACTGCTCTCATCGATTCCAACATTTTCATTCCTCCTTATTCCAAAAGTACTTTTAAGGTTGATCAAGTTTAAAGCCAGCGCCTGGACAACCAATACTCGTTTTCAGGCAGTATTAGACAACATGCAATGGCGCAGTACAAGTCTTTCGTCGTGCAAATTTTTCGGCCGGAAGTTTGCCCGGGAAAAGTTGTCAAAAGTGGCACACCACACTTGCCTAATTTAACCAATAATTTAGACAACCATGTAACATACCTCGTATTATTACTTTACACTACGTTACTATTAATTGTATATTATTTCTTAGATTATTTGCTTTAGGCGATGCTTGTGGTTCTTCCGTTCATTCGGAGACCCCAGGAGGTAATCCGCTGATTCATGCCGTCCTTATCATGGGCGCTTGCGTAATGGCGCTTGGGTACAACCTCCGTCGTCACAACAACAACAACTAAGAAGGAACTATTGCAGCGTTCATTGCTGATATCAATCTCCACAATAACAAATCTCTCTCTTTATAGCCATCCTTGCACGCTCCTGTTAAAAATGTAATATTCATTAAATATTTTGAAAGGCAGTTTCTATTCGGTCTAGTTCCGTAACTAAGGTATATGTTTTAACAGGAGTACAAGTTTGGCTGGCCTAATAATGATCACGTTCAGTACAGTATCCATTGTGTTGTCTGCATATTGTATATATGCTTATATTAATAAATTCAATAGCTAGTTTTGTGCAATGCTCTCGCCTACATAGTAGCAGATTCGCACAGTGCTGGGACCGGTTCCAAAAGAACCGGTAGAATCGGAGCCGGAACCGGAACCGGAACCGGTAGGATTTTTAGAACCGGAACCGGTGGCTTTTGGAACCGGCCGGTTCTAGTGTTAATTTTGGCTGTTTGAAACCTAAATCAAGGTTTATTTTGTAAAATTTTAAAATTTTCTTATGAATTTGAATTTAGCATTTGGAATTTATATAACTTTATTTTGGTACTTCTATTTAAATATGAAATTTTATTTTTGAAATGTTGTGTAAATGGCAGAAGATTTGATATCAATATGTCTTTAATAACAGGTTTCAGTCAATGTTTTAAGTTTTCTGAAAAGGTTATAGAAAAAGAAAAACTAAGGTGTATTCAGTGTTAACTCTTCTTTAAGGATGACAAGGGTAAGCACTAAGGATTTGATGCTTTACGGCAACTCTTCCAGCTTTAGCTGTTGCCTCTGCAATTTTTGTGTGAAAACTTCAACTGAAACAAACCAGTATACTGAAGGCGCAACTCCAGATAAAGGGTTAAGCGGAGCAACAGTATCCCTGAGGTACCGTTCTTATTTAATTAATAGCAATTGGCTAGCGGTACCAAAAAAGAATGCCTTTGATGGTCTATTAAAAATTTTCATATTTCATAGTCATACTTCAGTACTTTTTGCTTATATATAGGTTTAGGATTTGATAGGGAATAGCGCTCTTTTGTTACAAATTTGTTTATTTCAGCTAAAAAAATTAAAACAAATTCTAATAGGTATGTAAAATAAAAACTTAGCAGCTTGATTTTATTTATTGTAACATACTATTTTTGGTTTTAAAGGTATGAAGTTAGTTGTACCTGTGTGCTGCATAAGTGCTCGAAAAGTTTTAATTCTCGTTCAACGATTTTCCCAATGCTTTCTGCTATAGTTTTCGATCTCATAAAATCTTCGACTCCGAGATGAGATTAGCTGCTTTTTCAATGATTAAGCTTTGTATTGTTGTAACTGTAGCTGTTGAATCCATAAGCAAGTTTTATTGGACGGCTTGAAACTGGTCGAGGAAAGTTCTGTGCGACCTTTTTCACAGCAAATATTTGTATATAAATAGTAAAAAGTAAGCAAAAACACTGTTTAAAAACATGTTCATAGCTTTATGCAGTTGAATATATTAAGTTTTTATAGCAATTGTCAAAAAAAATAAAAAATCGTGTGATTTTAGCTTTTTTATCAAAAATACCAATTGGAACAGGAACCGGTAGCTAGAACCGGAACCGGGACCGGAACCGGAACCGGTTTCAAAAATCGGAACCGGTCCCAGCACTAGGTTCGCAAGCTCCGACGAGTTTTACTTATTAGTTACCAATTCTAACCAATTGAAGCGACGTTAAGTAAACTTAACTTTTTTGATGATGACTTAGCACTTATAGGCACTCATCGTAGGCCCCTCCATGCTTCCTCTCCGTAGACCACTTGCGGACAAGAGGCGGAGAGACGAAAGTCAAGGACAGAAAACAAGACCCCTAAGCTAAGCTGGCGTACAGTTATCGGACACACCCAGGCCAGCCCATATCGTTTTCTGCCGACATGTGCTGAGCCCCGCATGCCAATAGTGCCTTAGATGGATGAAACCTCAACAGCCTGCTTGGAAGGCAATGGTCAAAATGTCGGCTGCAGAAAGGGTCGGAGGGTAGGCCAAGCTTCGGAAAGAAAAGAGTGACAATTCGCAGAAGCAGCTTGAGACAACTAAATTTGTTCTTAAATAATTTGTAATGAGCGCAGATTTTTCCAGTTTGAATTGCTGCCTTAGCCTGAAAAGCTTCAGAAGACCGGCATCTGACATCTGACTATGAATGGAGGGTTTGATGTAAAAAACTATAGAAGAAAAGTATTTTAGTCTCTGAGCAATTTATAAACTTTAATTCTCTACAAGATGCAGCAACAGGCACAAAAGGACCTTTTTGACCTTCTATACCTGTTGCTGACCCCAGGAAATCTGAGATACTCCAGACGATATGATTATGTTCAGCCTTAACATTACACAGCTTCTGCTAAACTTAGCTATTCCTGTATTGAACTTATCCCAGCGATGGATCAGTTGCATTGTTCCCACTGTTGCTTAACCACCGTTGGTACAGAAGCTGTTCAATTCCCAGTGTACTCTATCATTCCAAACAACGCTTTGCTTTATTGTTCATTATCTACAACTGAAAACGCAACAGCAAAGCCTTAAATGTTACTATGTTCCTGAAATTTCTCATTTCAAAGTGAAATTTAAATGAAAGACCATTTTGCGCCCAAAACACGAAAGTTTCATTTGGTCAAAGACGAACTGGGAAATCCGCAACTTGGTTGATTTTTATCCAAAGGCTCTGTCAAAGTTAACTAGATTATTCGTAATTATGAAATGTCTTCAAACCTTAATAAAAACCTTTTTGTGGGCATCCAATCTTAAATTTGATCCCTGCAAAATTAAAACCACTCTAAAACCTAAACTTATCTTTGATTTTGAAACCATCTTCTCACCACGTACTCGATCAGATCCCGTATGACTTAACTTGAACCTATACATTGCTGGGCACCCTAAAAAATTAAATACTCCTGGATTTGACCAGCCAACTCAAACACAGGCATTGTGGCGAACTGATTTTGTGAGTTTTTTCCACACCGCCGCAACATCTTAGTACCAGACTATACTCGCCAGACATGGGCACCATTGCGTTTTGCAGATTAGACTTTTGTTAATCTGAAACAATATTTATTTGTTTGTATAAATAGACTTATTTATATTGCGGAAACCGCAACACTGGTCATTGACGATATATACCGATTGTCCATGGTTTGAAAATCCATCAGAAATAACTTTCAAAGAACAGAACGCACCGCAGAGTTTATTAAGAAGCCTTTCATAAAGTTTGAGATATTTTGAAAATTTAATCATATACCATCAAATCATCCGGCAAACTTAGTATACTGTCTACTAATGTGATTCCAACAGCACTCCCTTTGTTTAAAAATAAAATAGATGCCCTGCCCACGTTAAACTCAAACATGGAACGGCTCTGCCTCTGCCAAGAAGAAATGACACTGACAATGATTCATGTACAAGCGAGAATTTATGTACAATGAAAGAAGCCGTGCAGAACATTTCATTTCCTTCATTTCCTTAAACAGGTCAGAACAAACAGCAGTTCGTTATATCCTGTGCAACTTTATCCAGTGAGCATGATCGGCCTGTTTCTAGTTTTTAACAGAGATGAAACCGGGTCACTATTTACTGACCCGGTGACCCGGTGACCCGGTCGACCCCTGACCCGGTGACCCGGTGACCCGGTGACCCGGTATTTTTGAGAATTCAGGTTTAAGCTTGGAAAAAACTAAAAATATTTTATTGGGGTGCGGTGAGTGTTTTTTACCATTTTGGACATTTTGACGACTAAAATATCAAGTTGGGCAAAAGTTTTGCTTTCCTTAAAGTAGTAGTATTGGAAAGTGAATATTGTAAGTAAGCCGGAAAAAAATCAAAAAGGTTGAAGGTGAAGGTAAAGGTGAAGTAAACTACATAGCTTTTTGAATCAAACAAATTGGAACAAAATACTTTGCCAAAGTCATAACATCATCTAATTCTAAGCATAGGGCTTAAAATTAGCACTTTTCTGTTTTATCATTATATATTTTAGTAAAATATTTCATTTAGTTTCACTATGATTGATATGATTGAAGTTTCACTCAGCGGAAATTCGTTGAAAATATTTTTTCGTATGGCTGGGATTCAGAGAATATGAAATAAAATCAATCACAATTGGTTCCTGAAGATACGTAATAAGCCATAACAATTGCAAAAAATGCAAAGTAAAACTCAGAATCTGTAAACCTTGCTTTGCTGAGATTTTCTTTCTTACTGAGATTTGAAACCCACAGTCTTACCCTCTGCCACCAAAAGTTAGCAGAAGCAATAAGTCACTTACAGTAGATGGAGCATGGAGAATTTTAGATTTTAAAATGAAGATTTCAGACTCTCAGGGTTCATGTAATAGTTTTCATTTTTTAGTTAAGATTCAAAACAAGCATTGTAGTTTCAAACCTAGATCTAAGCTTGACAGGACATTACAAATATTATGAGGACACTACTACAGCGACAAGCATTTAAAAAACTACACGATTAAGTTAAGAATATTTCTATTGCTTGTTTTTGAGTAATTGTTGAAATTTTCAGTTGGCAAAAATTGGTAAAACTTTGAAAAATATACTGTAACAGCAAAAAATTCCTCCAATCAAAAATACCGGGTCAAGACCGGGTCAGAGCTCCTGACCCGGTGACCCGGTGACCCGGTTTCATCTCTGGTTTTTAATATAATATTGATAATTACCAGCAGCTCATCGCGAAGGATCATAATTCCTGATCGAATTCATTTCTTGGATTGGAGATTTCGAAATGCTCCCTACGTGAAAATTATACAGGAGGATCATCTTCGAAGCAGCATCCTGCGAAGAAATGAAGACATGGAACAGCTAGACGGGTGAAGGAAATCGGGAATCTCCAGAAATGATTGTGCAAAATTTGCAACAAATTGAATTTGAGCACGCTGTGAAGTAAAACTACCAGACAGTTTTAGCTTTGATAAATACAGCTCTACCCTTTTAACTCCTAATTCTTAAAACAAGAGTTCACAATTCTTCTACATTAAAGAAGAGCAAGCCACTAGAGACGGCCCTTCAAGACTTTACACCCTGTCCTGGCTCTATTCGGACTCATGCTACCTTCCCGCAATAGTGGTACCCGTTTACCGATCAATTAAGGATGGATAGCTCGGTTGGCTAGAGCCCACCGAGAACCGATATATTCTTAGTCCCTTGTTCTAGGGAATACGCGCAAGTATTGCAGCAGCGAGATTCGAACCTCGGACTATCGGATCCAGAATAGAAGGCTTTAACCACTCGGCCGTCACGGCACATATAACCAAAAACAAAAATTCTAAAGTCTAGCAAACTTAAACTGGACCAAAATAGTGAATTTTGTGGAGAGTTTATTATTCAAGTTAGGTATGACAATGTACATATTTTCTGAAAGCTCAGAAATCAGAGATTTCAAAAATTTTAAAATTTTAAAATTTAAATTTTTATAAATTTTAAAAACGGTAGGAAAAAAATAATAAGCTAAAAGTAGTCTAGTTTGGTATCAAATTAAAGGTCTCGTTCAGGAGAACACGAATATGTATAAATTAAGTGGATTTGGGGCGGCACATGGTTCAGAGGGCCCATATCCAGGAAAAATTAAAGTTGCTCCGATCGCTACAAATCTGGGCTCATTTGAAAGCTCTCATCACGCTGAGTGAAAGTTATAATTGGGTGATCGCTTAAAAATGCTGTCTGCAAAAGTTAATCCTCTTTAAACACCAAAAATAGGTAGTTTTAACACTTTTCGAGGGTTTAATCCAGGCTTGCGAAAGCTGTGAGCTGAATCAAGTCAAGCCAGTGCGCTACATTTTGCGTCTCATCATTATACACAACTACGTGAAAATTGCAGCTTTGGATCTTCATGCATGCGAAAGATAAGCTAACTTAAACAAACTTCAAAGAAGCCGCCGTGTCGGTTCCTTTGAAGTTTGTTTAAATTAGCTTATCTTACGCATGTATGAAGATCCAAGGCTGCAATTTTCACGTAGCTGTGTATAATGATGAGACGCAAAATGTAGCGCACTAGCTTGACTTGGTTCAGCTCACAGCTTTCGCAAGCCTGGATTAAACCCTCGAAAAGTGTTAAAACTATCTATTTTTGGTGTTTAAAGAGGAATAACTTTCGCAGACAGCATTTTTAAGCGATGGCCCAATTATAACTTTCACTCAGTGTGATGAGAGCTTTCAAATCAGCCCAAATTTGTAGCGATCGGAGCAACTTTAACTTTTCGGGACATGGGCCCGCTGGAACCACGTGCCGCCCCAAATCCACTTAATTTATATATATTCGTGTTCTCCTTAACGAGACCTTTAATCTGATACCCAAACTCGACTACTTTTCGCTTATTATTTCTTTTCCTACCGTTTTTAAAATTTATCCACAAAATTCACTCTTTGGTCCAGTTTAAGTTTGCTAGACTATAGAATCAATTTATTTGCCCTAATCAAGGTTTTTAGATACACTTTTGCTCTTCTCTTGTTATAAAGCTCGACAAAGACGAATGCTAAGATTGTGCATTACAGATTTAACCGGCAAAATGGCAAATAAACAACGACCGAAGGCATTACATTTTAGTGGGTCCGGGTCTGGATGTACCGCCAGCACAGAACTTGATGTTTACTTTATGTATATATTATATGCCCTTAGTGATCCTAAGCTAAACCTAACTAAACCTTAAAAATTAAAAAAACAAATTTTAATGTTAGGTAGACAGCTAATACAACAAGCAAATCTAAAGGAATGAATACCAGAGTAAGTACCGTTTACCTGGTACTTTAGTACATTGGGAAGTTAAAACAAAACGAGAATAATCGCAGTGGTAGATTTGAAAGTCTGATAGGTTCCAGAAAAGCAACAGGGAAATGTTTTCCGCAACCTTCAAAAATAAATTTTACTCAAAGTTGCAAAAATATTGAACAATGAAATTTTTTCCAAAATTAACTCAAAAAATTCTGGAAAAGCGTAAAACTAATTTCCGTAATATCCAACCCGGATGTCTGCTCCTACTGACAGAGTGAAACATTTCTCAATGAGAATACATCACAGTCGTAACACAGTATTCAGGACCATTATTAAAATACACATTTCATTAAAATATGTTAAATGATCAAAAAACCATACAACCACTTTATGCGCGCTGTGATTGCAGGTACAATAACTTTAACCGAACACTCTAGCCTCTACAACATCCTATTTATATAGCAACAGTGTTAAGAAAAAAATTAAGATCAGAAATTTAAAGAGAAAACGTAATTATCAAACACTGCTTAGGTATGCGGTACAAATTAGATCATGTTTAAGTTACAAATTTGGCGAAGTGTCATTTCCGGCTAAGCACCGCAAATGAGTTATATTTCACCATACCGTGGAATGAAATCAGTAGTCTTCAAATACTGGCATTTTTAGAGTTTTGAAAGTGGGGGGGGGCGGAGAGACAAAGTTAAATATAACGAAATTTTTAGCGAAAAATTAGCATGATTAAGGTAAAAACGCAAAAAAACTCGCTGTTGTTAAGCTTAAAATGAGCTTATAAATACATAAATTAGCTAAAATTTGAGAAAATTTTTGAACCTAAAAAACCTAATTTTTGACACTTTTGGGTAATTCCCAAAAACCCAAAAAAATGGGTGGGGGCTTGCCAAAAAAGTGGGAGGGGGGCGAAAGTGGGGGGGCTCCGAACAGTGGGGGGCTCCACCCCTCTCCCACTAAAAAAATGCCAGAAATATATACATGGCAAAATCCCGCGTTTTTGCAAACGATTGGAAGAAATGGCACTTCTTCAAATGGGAAAACAAAAACTATCGTAATTTGCATAACTTGCATAATCTATATAACTGGACTGCTTTTCCATTAAAAAATCCATACATGTGCATAAACACAACATAAATTGCGAAGAAGCTATAACAAGTACCCAAGCCATGCAAAAACGCAAGAACCGTATTATGTTAAAACTATACGAAAAAGAACTAGGACAAAAATTGGATTATGCTTATGCAACAAAGTTTAAAACCATAACGAGCAAAGCAGACAAGTATATATTGAGATTTGTGCCCCATACAATCTGTTTTGCGGTAACATCTCATAACGTTTTATTCAAGTAAATTTCTGGACAAAATATGCTCATTTGCTACGTTAAAGACTTACGGTTAATGTGGGCGGTACAATACGGAACGAAAACCTCAGGAAACAATACGATAAAATATTTAAGTTTAAAAAACCGACAAGTTGACAAATCAAGTCACATTTACAACGTTTCCCTGACATCGGCCAGCAGCATACCCTGAACGGGAGGTCAATTTCACTGACTCTTGTGGAAGCAAATTTGGGTACCCCTAGTGAGAGCGATTTTTCTTAGGGGCACTTTATGCTATTTTTGCCACTTTTTAGCAAAAAACAGCAATTTTTAGCTAAAACTCGTTTTTCGGATGTTTTTTAGCAAAAATAGTAATTTTAAGTGAAAAGTTCCGGCGAAGCCGAAAAATTTCTTTGAAATGTTAGTCGACCTATTTTTTGGGCAATTTTCTTACCTCTTGTGGGAGCAATTTCGCGACCCCGCGGAATTCCCCCCCCTTGCCCACCTGTGGCCAGCAGACACTAGAGTTGTAGGCCGGCCGGTGTCAAACCGACCGACCGGCCCACAACCACCAGAACCATACCTACGTGGTTTTACCTGTTATACATAATCAGGAGTAACTGCATGCATCAATTAATGCTAAAAATTTTACAAATGCACCAAAAATAGGGCAAAACTGGTATTGGCCGACCGGCCGGCCCAAAACATCGGCCGAGCAACAACATTAGCAGACACTGTAATTTCTAGCAACAAAAGAAACACTAATTTCGGTCCAACATCAAAGCGGAAAACAAGCAATCAACCAGAAATTTTAAAGCACAAATTTAAAGCGAAATTTTAGCAGTACCGCTCATAATGCCACAGAATAAACTAGGGGGGAAAATGCCCTCGACGGGCAACCAACTTGGTAGAATAGGGAAAGACTTGAATGTTAAATACACGGTGCATGGTTACAACTGAGATTCTGCTGAAGCGGAAAAATGCCGTTTCTCAGCGACTAAAATGACAGAAACCAGCTTTGTGCGCCGAATAGGGAATCTACTCGGCGACTAAAATGAAAGAAACCAGCTTTGTGCGCCGAATAGGGAATCTACTCGGCGACTAAAATGAAAGAAACCAGCTTTGTCGCCGAATAGGGAATTCCCTCCTTCCGCCCTATTCGCGCGAACTTATCGTCTTTCGGAAGGAAATATATATATATAGGTAATTATTCTGTTAGGAACTGCAAACGTAAGCATTGCTGTCAATATGACATTTCCCGTACCGGTTGCGTGGTGACTAGGGGTGGCGCTAGATTAATTTCTTTTTGAGCTACCTGATCCGTAAATATTTTATGCATACAACCGCTAGCAGGACCAACAGAAAGCAACAATAAGTATATATGCAGTTTAAACAATTTGTGGTCGACAGTCCTTGTGCTAAAACATATACAATCAATCGCATTTCATTTTATATATATAATGTTTGATTGTATCAATTCTCGGCAAGATCAGCACAGAGCACACCTATCACAGGGTCGCGGCAGCGACCCCTATAATATGTGTTATATATGCTCTCAATGTTTCTGATAGCACATCGAAGACATCGTATTTATGTCTGTGAAAACCTTGACTTACGTAAGTGCTTGATAAAACTGTTGTTTTGCATTCTGAAGTAATTCTGCCATTCTGAAGCTCTCTCATTATTCAGTAAAGCAACACATAACAGGCTTCAAAGTTCGCGCGAAGAGGGCGGAAGGAGGAATTCCCTATTCGGCGACAAAGCTGGTTTCTTTCATTTTAGTCGCCGAGTAGATTCCCTATTCGGCGCACAAAGCTGGTTTCTTTCATTTTAGTCGCCGAGTAGATTCCCTATTCGGCGCACAAAGCTGGTTTCTGTCATTTTAGTCGCTGAGAAACGGCATTTTTCCGCTTCAGCAGAATCTCAGTTGTAACCATGTACCGTGTATTTAACATTCAAGTCTTTCCCTATTCTACCAAGTTGGTTGCCCGTCGAGGGCATTTTCCCCCCTAGTTTCGCTTATTTTTCCGCTGCAGAGAAAATCATGTCAGAGAAGTTGCATATATACACAATGTAAGCAAAGCTAGCTACCGCAAACAGGCTGGATGAAAACGTTCTAGTTCAACTGAATGTATTTGCTGAAGCGGAAAAATGCCTGTTAATAGCCTTTTCAGAACTTTATACACGGTGCGTCATCTTAGGCAGGAAGGCCACTGTTCATGGCCTTTTCAGAACTTTTTACACGGTGCGTTATCTTAGGCAGGAAGGCCACTGTTCATGGCCTTTTCATAACGTTTTACACGGTGCGTTATCTTAGGCAGGAAGGCTATTTTAAAAGCCATCCATCTTGGATATGCAGTTATATACATGACAAAAGTTGCTCTGCTCATTTAGGGCTTTCATTTAAAACCAAATTTGACAACTTTTGGAAATTTTGATTTTTGACCAATTAGGACCCCTGGTCAGGGCGCCACAGGCCGCTGGGGTCACTTTGAAGGGGTCCTCCAATGACAAAAAATGTTCGCCTCACCAAGGGCTTTCATTTGATATCAAACTTTACCACTTTTGGAAAAATCGATTTTTGGCCATTTTGGACCGGTCCGGACCCTGGCTAGGGCGCCACAGGCCGCTGGGGCCACTTTGGAGGGGTCCTCCAATGACAAAAAATGTTCGCCTCACCAAGGGCTTTCATTTGATACCAAACTTGAAAATCTTTCAAAAAATTGATTTTGGACAGGTCCGGACCCTGGTCAGGGCGCCACAGGCCGCTGGGACCAGTTTGGAGGGGTCCTCCAATGAGATAAAATGTTCGCCTCACCAAGGGCTTTCATTCGATACCAAACTTGAAAACTTTTCAAAAAATCGATTTTGGACCGGTCCGGACCCTGGTCACGGCACCACAGGCCGCTGGGGCCACTTTGGAGGGGTCCTCCGATGACAAAAAATGTTCGCCTCACCAAGGGCTTTCATCTGATACCAAACTTGGCCACTTTTGGAAAAATCGATTTTTGGCCATTTTGGACCGGTCCGGACCCTGGTCAGGGCGCCACAGGCCGCTGGATCCACTTT
The DNA here is from genome assembly GCA_030248195.1 of Trissonchulus latispiculum. Lineage (NCBI taxonomy): Eukaryota > Metazoa > Nematoda > Enoplea > Enoplida > Ironidae > Trissonchulus > Trissonchulus latispiculum. Next base: position 23,536 of record JASAND010024595.1, read on the forward strand.
GGAGGGGTCCTCCAATGACAAAAAATGTTCGCCTCACCATGGGCTTTCATTTGATACCAAACTTAGCCACTTTTGGAAAAATCGATTTTTGGGCATTTTGGACCGGTCCGGACCCTGGTCAGGGCGCCACAGGCCGCTGGGGTCACTTTGGAGGGGTCCTCCAATGACAAAAAATGTTCGCCTCACCAAGGGCTTTCATTTGATATCAAACTTGACCACTTTTGGAAAAATCGATTTTTGGCCATTTTGGACCGGTCCGGACCCTGGCCAGGGCGCCACAGGCCGCTGGGGCCACTTTGGAGGGGTCCTCCAATGACAAAAAATGTTCGCCTCACCACGGGCTTTCATTTGATACCAGTCATGGCCACTTTTGGAAAAATCGATTTTTGGCCATTTTGGCCACGGTCCACGGTCCGGACCCCTGGCCAGGGCGCCACAGGGGTCCGGGCGAAACCTACTATAGCCTATGCTGTAGTGCCCCCGCACCCCACCCCAAACCCCAAGTAAGAGAGACCTGCTCACCGTAGATATTTCTGTAGAAGAGGTTAAAGTTGGAGTTGCGACACGGTAGGGCCCACCACCATCAGGGTGCCCCCCAGCCACATGGATAGGTCCTAGAGCGAAACTAATGGGCCCTTTAGATTCACCATATAGGGGTTCCTATTCGAATACGAAACCTCAGCCCAGCAGCTCTTATGTATAGGGCTGCCTACTCCGTAGGCCTAGACCCCCCTTTTACACGTTAACTAGTGACCCCTGGCCAGGGCGCCACAGGAGACCTGCCGACATCTAATATAGCCTATGCAGTAGTCCACCCTTGGGTCATGCCAAAACCCCAATATGAGAGCCCAGCTTCGCGCGCTGCGTTCTATTTCGAAGCTACAAAATTTTCGGACTTAGTTTTTTTTCGGGGGTCATTTTGGGGGTCCCCACCGGGGGGGGTGGGGCCATCTGGGGGGATCCGGGAACCGCGGAAAGTAATTTCCCCGGAATTGAGGAACTTTTTGTACAAAAAAAACCTAAAATAGTATGGCTCTGAAGGGTCTTCCGACCTGCACCCCTGGGGGGAAAAAAAAAATGGAGAGAAACGCGACCTGCGCGGGGGGCCAATTTTCATATCTCAAGATCCACCCGGCCGATCCGGCTGAAATTTTCACAGCATGTACCCCTGCCCATAGGCTCTTCACACAAGAAGTTTCAGCCCGATCGGTCCACTCCTCCGCTGGCCCCAGGCCAAACAATGTCCAGATTATACACATTGCGTCAAATTTTCCCTATTCTAGGGGGAGCGCTAACGCGCTCCCCCTAATTAAATAACGCTATTTATCTAGGGCGTCCTTGAATGATGCTAGGACAGATTTGGCACTGATAAGGAAACCTTTTGACAATGGTAAAAGAGGGAAAGAAGGAGGTGATCCGCCGTTCATCCATTCATCAATCAAAGAGATGAGCCTGAAATCAAAAGACAATCATTTTGAGAAGACCAGTTCAATGTTAGCATAATCAACAATTCGATTTCCAATAGCACAACACACGTCTATTTTTCCTCAAACACAGAATGAGGTAATCGCCAGATGAGCTGTATTTAAGAAACTGTGGATTTAGTCTGATTTTCGCCTAAATTCATAAATTAGGGAATTATTATGACGTTCCCCAGCTATACGACAGGGTATTTTTATGGATTTTTCAGGGGAGTGGCAGGGGAAGTTGCAAAAAGTTTTGGCGAAAATTTGGGCACCCAAAAAAGCCCCGTGGGGGGGTGTTTCGGGGGCAAAGTCAATTTTAGGGAATCTCCTGTATGTTACCACCCTCAATGTACGTAAATACCCTGAACGTTAGTGACACAAAGCTTAACACAAACTCTGACATACTTCTCCCCATTTGTTGCTAAATGAGCTGCAATCTCTGCTTGGAAAGGTTCTGGTGGTGCTTTGGCAATTCTCGTCAAGCTCTGAAAATACGTAACAAAACATTCTAAAATTACTAATTAGTTTTACGTAACCGCTCCAACACCACGCTAATGTTCTTTTCTAGTTCAAGAAGGAGGTCGACTTCACCCCTTCCGCGGTTTTATTGGAGCAAGGTTGGCGGGAGGGGGGGGGGGGTGAGTTTTAGTTCCATCGTATTGTCAAATGTTCCTATTCGAGCTAGGGATATGATTCCGTCAATGGGGATATGTACCTAGGCTCTAAATTCAGAAGCAACACAATCTCCCCTGAAGAAGATATTGACAGTCGTATCGCCAAGGCAACGACTGCGTTCTCACGACTTCGGCCCCGTCTATGGAATAGACCAATTAGCTTGGCCGTCAAAATGAGAGTTTATAACAGTGTCGTCCTTGCGGTTTTGCTTTATGCCAGCGAGACTTGGAGGCTCCTGGATAAAGATCAACGACGCCTAGAGGTGTTCCAGATGTCGTGTCTGCGCCAAATACTGGGTATCTGGAGATTACACCGGCGTACGAATGATGACATCCGTCGCACATGCCTGAACCAACATTCTGTTTCATCACTGGTGGCTGCAAGACGCCTCCGTTGGTTTGGGCATGTATGCCGAATGCGAAGAGACCGGCTACCCAGATCAACTCTTTTCACACCCAGGCCCCCGACATGGCGGTGTTCTCGGACGGCGCCGAAGAAGATGTGGATTAACTTGGTGGAAAGCGATCTTGCCCATCTAAAACCGGCTTACGGTGCAGCCGTGTGGGCTAGAGACTGGTTAACGATCTGTCAACACCTAGCGGAGGATCGGTTGCAATGGAGAAGAATCGTGGAGGACGGGATGGCAAGCCATAACCGCACCCGCGGTTGGAGGCCTTAAGTGCATTCCGTCAATCAGCTACCAATAAATAACCAACTTTAGTGTCGACTTTCTTCGTTGGCACTAAATTATGGCAAAAACTGTGTAATAAATTCTGAAACGATGCCCGGGAATTCCATCATTTTTGACAGAATTTCTTTTTGCTAATTTTTGAGAAGTGCAGAATTTTTGAGTAGAACTGTATACATACGCACCTCTATTGATCTAAGAAGTGCTGTTTCGTTGTATCGTCGAGATTTTTCAGCACATTCGGCTAAGGCTTTTCTGCTCTCATACCCAGCCTCATTAAAGTATGGGGTTGAGTTTAGGATCAAACCTGAAACACATAGAAAATGAACGTGTCTGTGAAATTAACTGTGGAACTATCATCAATGAGCTGTATTCGAAAAAGTTAGCTTTTATCAAAAACGACCAATTACACTTATGTCCAAATTTTTAAAAATGCTTTCATAAAAGGGACACTAATGACGCTTCCATCACTTTCTCTTTAACGAAAGTTGAGTTTAGACGAAGTATATACTCTCTACACGAAATAAAAAGGCAAGTGGCCAGATTAAATGAGATCAACGGTTTTTTCAACTTATTTAATAAAAAGGAAATTTATACCAGATTATATCAAATCTATAATTCCCCTGTTCCCCATTCCTCTTCAGTCCCCAGCCTTCGGAATGGCAATAATTTAATGACTTATAGGAGTGCACTACGAGGATACACTACGTGTATTCATCAACAGACCAGTAGCCGTTTATATTTTAGGCGTCTTAAGGTTTGCTTGCTCGCATACATAAAGCATAGCATAAAGCATAAAAGCTTACCTTGAATAGATAGAAAGACTTGAAGCAAATTAGAACCGGGATTCCACACTTCTACATCCTAAATTAAAAGACAAGTTATAAATGTACTATCACATAAAAATTAACAACAATAGCAGTTTCCTCATAGAAAGGTTACAAATTAAGCGACGATGGCTTTTGGGTATTTCTTGCATCAAATTTACAGCTTCACCCCTTTTGAAATCACAGCGAAGTTACCTAACACTATTGACTAAAATAGCAAAAATTTCATTACAAGTTCGGCGACGCCGAAAACATTTTTGAAAGTGTAGGGTAAAAATGGCAAAATGAGGCAATTTTTTGGGTTATGGGGAGGTCAGAATTTATGGGCGCTTTCTATGGGGAGCTCCTCGAAGTAAAAATAAGCCGCCATCATTCCCCGTTTGGACCCCGAACATAGATAGGGGCGTGGTCAAGAGGAAGTCGATTTATGGGGGGGGGGGGGGTCAGCCATATAATTATCATCACGCTTATAATACATAGCACATTATGCCACTTATTATATACATACTCTTATGATTATTGCACTCTTGTTAAAACTAAATTTTTGACCACGGCTTAGCAAAATTGTACAGCAGTACACAAATTTACTTAGTTTTTGCAACTTCAGACCGCTTGGAGGAGGATCACTTTTTAGCCGATTTCTCGACCATCTCCGATTTTTCGACCATCTCCGATTTTGCTCATTTTCACATATTTTGTAGTACCCATGGGTTCTCAAAACAAGATAAGTGCCTATTGCGTAATATTGCTTCTATCGTTCTGTACAACCCTTCAAAGGTGCCTTGACATATTGTGTTGAACATAGGAAAATGAAAAAGTTGGCTAAAAAGTTTCTGATAACAAATTTTTCGCTGTATAAAAGATACACTGCTACGTCTTTGCACAGTAGTTCTGGACCAGTAATTGTAGAGTGCAGCTATCTAGTTTGGTGCAATTCCGTTGACTGACGGATGATTGGTGAATTTTTAAGTTCAGGGGAATTTTGGAAAATCAAGCGTTTTTTGGAGAATGAAAAACAGGACCTACAGAACTCTATTGCTTGTTCTGAACGATCAGCAAAATTTATAGATATGGCCAATACACAGCCGCACTCTACGCATACGCCATTTTTCATTTAACTTAAAATGCTTTTGATAATTACTCACTCATTATGTGGTAAAAATCACCAAACTTGGCAGATTAATATATCCGTGTTTGCCACTTAATGGGGCCAAAACAAATGCATCAATATTGAGCACGACTGCTGTGGTGGTTGGCACGTTTGATCTTTAGGTGAAAAATACCAATTTTTAAATTTTCCGAATATAGACTTGGGTATCAACTGATAGCTAATTAAACAAGGAGCAACTTTTCTTCTAGAACTATGGGTCTAAAATGCTGTCTGTTCAAGATAAATTGAGTTCTGGGCAGTCCTCAAAAGTCAACTGAGTGCATCACTCAAGCATACATACATTGTGCATACATTGTGAACGCCTGGATAGCAAGCCTTGGGCCACATCTACACTTAAATATTAAATTAGTAAAGGCTTTAATTTGATGTATCGGTCAACCCAGTTCTCGGTCATGTTGGGTCTCCACCTGACCTTGCTGGGCCATCACCGGAATTTTCAAGGTTTCCAGATTTGAACCTGAATAACTCTGTCAGTTTGATTTCGAAAACTAATATTTTGTCTTGTTCTTGAGAACATATATATGTAGGCATATTTATAATATTATGTGTGAAAATGAGCGAAATCCGTGACTATCGATTTTCGACCAAAGTGACTCCCCTCCCCCCTTACGCTCTCCACTCTACTGGCTTATATTTAGGCCAAAATTTATGGGGGCTATATGAGGGGCTCGAAGTTTCCACGCCATTTCTAACCGAAAATGGGGGCATTTGAAAAGAGATTGCAAGTTTTGACGTTTTTATGCAAAAATCGCCAAAATGACTAATTTTAGGTGTTTTTAAGCTAAAACAGCGAAAATTCCATTAAAAAATCCGGCGAAGTCGAAAAGATTTTCGAAAAATTTAGGGTAAAAATGGTAAAATTTAGCAATTTTCTTGGTTATGGGGGAAGGTGGAATTTATGCGTAGGCGGCACTTTATCGGGGGGGCTCCTCAAATGGGGGGGGGGGTCGCCGTCCCCCCTCCACTAAAATAAGCAAGCAAATGGGGCCCTCAATATTAGAAAACCCAGATACGTACCCTAGCAATTATAAAAAATTTAATGGTATAATATCGTCAGAATTTAAATGATGTAACTGCAAAAATGATGATACAAGAACCATAGAATTACCTTTCCTGTCCACGTTCCTACCAAAACTTATTGATACAGACTTTCCCATCTTGATACAAATTAGGGTTTAGCTCCACAGTAGAATAGGATCTGCAAAATAACATCAAAATTAATATTTCTGACAACATGTTTTAAAAGCAATGGGAAAAAGTAAAGTAAAAAACTGAATTTTCAAAAACTTCGACAAATACATATATAATTATGTCACTAAACATTAGGGAGGTACACAAAGTCTCCACAGCTCTTTTAACTTAGTCCTCTGCATTTTTGCATAGTTTTGTAAATTTTGTAGACAGCATAACTGGGGATGTGCGAGAAAATAAACCTGATCTGGTGAGGGGGCGCCCCCCCCCCCAGCTTTTGGGTTTACCTTGCCTGCCACATCCCACTTCGGGATCCCTCCACTTGCTTCCGGTTCACGATGGTGTGCTTTGTGCTTTTCTCGTTCATGAAGGTTTGAAAAGCATGTTTTGTAAGAAACATTGGACCTCTAGAGAATATCTCCATCCCTGCTTCAGGGACAAGGGGTGCCGGTGCTCATCCCCGGATAGAGAAGCCAGAGCCAGGAGTGTCACAATCGTACGATGACTACGTGGAAGTGGCCGCTTAAGGCCTTAAGCCCCATTATTTGATTAAAACTACCTTCCCACAATAGTGGTACCCATTAACCGACCAATTAAGGATGGATAAAGCCCTGGGCTTTCCCGGTTCATGATGGTTTTTGTGCTTTGTGGTTTTGTGCTTTTGGTGTGCTTTGGGAATTCTGAGTTGTGCTTCCGGCGTTTCAACTTCAAAATAGGTCTTGTTCGATGCTGATTGGTCGAAACCGGAAACCAGATGTCACATGAGCAAAACAGTATTTCCGATGTTGAATTAAAACTTACTCAAGAACACGACAAAATAAAAATTTAATTTTTGAGAGCATATGTATTTTATAATTTATCGATCGAGATTTTTTTCATAAATTTCTGTCTCCTGAGCACAAAGCACTGTCTC
>JASAND010024596.1:0-40271 GCA_030248195.1 Trissonchulus latispiculum
TTAAAATTGTGGTGAAGCGAAATAGCTAACAAGTTTAAGCAGCATCTCAAACTTTGATTAATTAACCAATTACGTATCCCAATTGCTTTTCTTGGAGCCTGTCTACTAAAGCAAAAATCATCGAAAGACATCCATTGGGCATTTGACAAATCAGTTTTAACTGCCGTATCCTCAATAATCGAGGTTAAACTTCCAAATAATGAAAAAAGTTTGTCCGTTTTCCACACAAGAGAATTTCCAGCATAACATTTTACCCGCTTTCTAACACTTTAGCAGCTTAACCTTAACTTACACTACTAAGCAAACTTTAGGTGAGCCATTTCTGAATACCAAAGAAACCAAAACTAAACCAAAACCAAAAAAAAACGTTGCCACGTGCTATGTGCCTAGCGGACTTATATTAATTGTACAAACAGTTACAGCATGACAAGCTTCAACTTCATAGGTTCGGATCGGAGGTGCTGTAGTGACACATCTTGGTTCGTTCGTTCCTTCCATAACCAACACCTACTGCCAGCCAAAATTGCTCCTATTCTGGCTCAGCTGGGGAGATCTTGTTCGGTCCAGGTGACACTTTCCTTGGTTCCTTTCAGGCCAGTCGCCATCGGTTGAACCATAGTGTAGCCCGGCCAAATCAGGGCCAGAGTACGCTTTCGGAGCTGTGAGTTGAAACAGAAATAGATGATGGGGTTGATGCAATGGTTTGTTATCAAACTAAATGTGCTGCAGCAAGATGCGCGGGCTGTCCAGCAATTCCGGCCGGCAGCATTGCCTCAAAGGTTTGACAGATGACAAACGCAGCCACATAAACGGAGCTGGTTAGGACACACTGTATGGTCAGGCGAGTTTCTTTTTCAATGTGGCGGGTGTAAATTCGCTGCCTTTTTTCAGTTTTCGAATCCCCAACGGGGTTAGAAATTGAATATAACCTGCAGTGCGGCAAACACGATACTAGAAATGTAGTTGAACCACAATGTTATAGGATCATCAAAACCAAACTGCAGCAAACTGTTCATCCAGGGAAACATGTGACCAGTGGCAAAGAAAAAAGCTGGTGCAATTGTGAAGAAAATTGCGTACGGGGAGAATGTTCAAAATTATGATATTTCTTCGACTGAACCCCTTATCCACCTCGGCTGCACCGGCTGATGCAGATGTATCGATTAAAACTGATTATTACAAAAAATGTTCCCCCAATCCACCAACCAATACCCGCCAGTCAAACCGTTGTACTTGTCGAAAGTGGTAATGTCGCTTTCATTTGATGTGAGAACGCGCATTCCCGAAGCAAATCCAATTGACAGCAACTCTGCGGCATCAGAAAAGCACAGATTTGCCATGAAATAGTAAAGTTGACTTACCGAATTCGGGATACTTGCAGCACAACACCTGTAAGCAGATTGTGACCGGCACCTCAGCCACATGATGGTGAATGCTAAACCAAACGGCAGTTGTTCGTTCATGCTAATTAATAATTTTCAAGGATTTGTAATCAGCGGCTTTGCCTAAACATAAGACGCAGCAGAAACTAAACGAAATGGTGATTAACGTTTGGCAAACTAATTCGATCCAAACTTACAGAGCTTGTTTTGATACTTTATTGGTGATGTTTGTCTAATGTGTCTGTCTTATTGTAACCAACTTACGTGGGTATTTCAGACAGTATCTCGGGAAAAAAAATTCCATGTCGGGTGGATTCAGGATTTCAAAAATTGTGACGGACAGTCGGGCCGATTTTAGAAAAGTTATCTGAATATCACTATGAGACAATCATCGGGAAAGCAAAAAGCACATCAATGCTAACGCTGTTTCCCGATGTTCGCTGGGCAGTTGGAAAAAAGTGTTGAAGAAAGAACGAAAGAATGAAGAAAAAAGTAAACAGTACAACCAAAGCACGATGTAGAACCGGTGAACAGTTAAGAACAAAATTGGTTGGAAGGATCGATGCAAGATGAACACTGAAAAAACTATCCATAAAATCGCTATAGGATCAGAAGAGAACAATCCACCGAAAGAAAAATATTTGTCACATCTCTGTCTGTTTGAAACTAATGGATCAGAGCAGTCTACTGATAATCAGAAATGATATGTCCTATCGTCAATTCAGCGTTTCGAACAGTGATCAGACAAGACTAGAACATAGATCTACTGGTTTTCTCTGATCAAATCAGCTGATTATATGGATAGGATGTGGACAGGATTTGAGATGTCCTGCGGATGTACGGACTTACCTTCCTCTGATGTCAAATCCGAGGATATCTGAGTATGTTGAAACGGTATACAGTTCAGCCACAGAAGCACAAGAAGCAGCTCGGCGGCAGTTGAAGAAAACGATGATGCCACAGAAAGCTTATTTCGACAGAAAGGTTCATCGTCTGCGCTGTAGAAAAGGCGACAATGTACTGCTCCATAATTCTTAAGTGTCAGTTGAATTTGACTGTTCTTGACTAGTCTTGCATACCCTCTGCATACCGTATCTCATTCAGAGTACAAGCCGGCAAGAAAGGAAAACAAGAAAAACAAAAATGTATTTGTGTTTGTGTTCGTTTGCATCAGTCTTTAATAACTGCCTCTGAGGTAGATCTCGACAAACATTTAGCGACAACGAAATTTGGCAAAAGCTCTGAAAATAAATTAGAAGTAATTTTCACTGCAAAACAGATTCTAACTAATCACTAAACCAACACGCTATAGGCTTCTCCAGCTCATGAGCTACAGTACTCCGAGCAAATTATCTAATCATCAATAAGCCTTACTGGGGGCAAGAGAAATTCAAAGAAAACAGCGCCTTTGAATTAGTTTGTCTATGATTATTGATTGCGAATCGTGATTATGCTCATTATTTTCCAAACTATAAGACGCCCTCATTGCAATATTCATTGGACAATTTGGTTTAACTGTCCCAATTTTTGCAAAAATTAATTTTCGATTTGCAAATCATTTGTTCGTATTGGATTACTTCGTCTTGCTTCCTAAGACTGCTTTTTCGTTTACGGTCGTTCGCCGTGTAGACGATATAGGCGTGTAAGATGCTGCTCCCAGCAGTCCATTTGCTAAAGGCAAAAAAGAAGGAAGAAGCGAAGTTCACTTATAGAAAGATCGATATCACAGCCAAGAAGGAGTCAGGTCATCCTGTTAACCATTTAACAGCTTCAGCTGACATGCTGTTGAACAGAAGGTAAGGGGCTGGTCTACTGGTCTCTGTTGGAAAACACAATGAAAATTTTAATCGGCGAAAAATTTTTTCTTTCCTTTTTTTCCTATTCACTTCTTCTATTTTTCAGTTTGGTGCGCAATTTGAGAAACCGGTGAGCTCTGCATAGGATGACTCCCTTCCTCACGCATTCGAAAGCTCTCAGAGAGAGCTGAAAAAGATGAGATAAAAATTTGCGAAAATGTTCATAACAAAATGTCTAGTAAGAGAAATAAAGCCAGACAGAAGGAAACAACGTTATATGTCGCGTGCAAATAGTGTTCCCTTGCAAATAGTAATTTGCACGGAAAAATCGTGCAAATAGCAAATTGCATGGCCGAATCATGCAAATGAAAATTTGTAAGTTCCGGTGCAAAATACTATTCGCTCGGGGGCCGTTATGAAATTGCACTCAAATGCAAATTTAAAAAATTTCATTTATCTACTTAAGGCACTGATTGCAGTTTGAGTAAATCCACCTGAACAATTACAATGTACAATGTATAGTTTACGAAAATTAAACGATCAAGATCAAGTTCGTATACCTCCCTTTTCACAAAGCTTTACTTTTTCTGACAAGAAGCTAAATGGCAAAAGGTAGATTAAATCGTGTATCCCTCTAGTACCTATCACTCTATACCTACTGTTTGAAGTTGCCGACATCAGATAACAAAACTCAGTTTCACTCATTTGCCTACACTGCAAAACTGAAAATCACTCATTTACCTACAAATTAATCCTCCAAAACTAAGAATCCATCGTGTTGCGTTAGGGCGCCTGTTGCGTTAGGGCGCCCCTATATTGCGTTAGGGCGCTTTTTTCAATTTTTGGACATGGTGCGTTAGGGCGCCCAATATGTGCGTTAGGGCGCCCAGTGTGTGCGTTAGGGCGCCCACTCTATGCGTTATGAGTTGGCTATTCCAATAGGAAACAACCGAATCTGTTTCTTTCATAGTACTTAATATACAGTTTAAAGTACAAATAGAGGGGAACAATTAGTGAAATCTTTAAACAACATTAAAACTTTAAATCAGTAAGCAATGTGAATTAATTGAAAATTATTTTATTTCTGAATTTTTGTAAAACAATCACCATTATCGTGTTCCAAGTTGTGACCAAAGAATCAAGTCAAATTCAAAATCTAAGATTTCATGAATTTTCATGTTTCCGTAAACTTATCATGTTTTTTTGCGCGTAAACAAAGATTTTGTTTTGACACTCCACTATACAGATATATTTTAATTAATTAAAACTAATTTGTGCTTTCAAATTTCAGCAGTAAAATTTTCGTTTTAGGAGAACAGGCTATATGTATATTCATTAATGCGGACCCCCTCTATTTATACTTTTAAACTGTGCATTACGTTAACACTTTCATAATAGATCTTCATTCACAATAACACTTTATTATCGTGAAAACAATCAGGCGCCTTAACGCACTCTACAGGCGCCCTAACGCACTCACTGGGCGCCCTAACGCACATACTGGGCGCCCTAACGATTCAGGCGCCCTAACGCACCATTTGAGCGCCCTAACGCACCAAAATTAAAATGACCTAAGTTCAGGGGCGCCCTAACGCAACTTTACCGTATCCATCTGCTACCTACAAATTAATCTTTCAAAATTAAGAATCACTCATTTGCCTACACTACCGTAATTTCCTTTACATCTGTTTACAATATTTAGAAGCAATTATACTAAAGCCATACACAAAAATGTGCTTAGAAAACTGTAATTAAAACTGCATTTAATATTCATCAGAAAACCAAAACATTATCCATTTTCAGAATCCTCGTGATGAAAGGAAAATTTTATGAGATCCAAAATTTTGAAAACTTCAAAAATTTGAAAACAACGGTTTATCGGTTTATCTCTGTTATCTGGGAAACTGTTGCTGAAAGAAGAAAGTTTTAGCTTGCATATTCAGGAGAAATGTCTAATACGTTTTTGTGCCTGACTTTAGTTAGTAACTTTATGTAGACTGTATAAAACACATTATAAGTACTACAGTTATGGATCTTTTGCGCTTTCCCCAGCTCTAACTGGCCAAATAACTGAAATTTTGCATAGGTGCATATTGAAGGATGATGGATTCAATAATTCAAAATCTTGAAATTTTATGAAAGTTTTAAGTTTGAGTTTGGTAAGGGTAAAGTGTTAAGCTTAAAACATCAGCGTATATATACAAAGCTAACGAAAAGCTGACGAGAAGAACCTATTTCAAATCAATGCTCAGCGCCCATGAAAACCCCTGCATGCAAGTTTTCAGCAGAATGTTTTCAAAAGCTTCTCGGTTCCCAATGGCCCCCTTACCTTTTTTGAATTTTTGAATTCATCAGCCTCCAATATGCATCCATGCAAAAGTTTAAAGTTATTGGTCAAAAAATCAAACGATTCGCAGTTATTAAAAGGATTACGGTAGTGTAGGCAAATGAGTGATTCTTAGTTTTGAAAGATTATATAATTTGTCGGTAGAAGAGGGATTCTTAGTTTTGGAGGATTAATTTGTAGGTAAATGAGTGAATCTGAGTCTTGACTAATAAACGTAGGTAGGAGAGTGATCTTGAGCTTTGAAAGGGCGTAGGTAAAAGAGTGATAGGCATTAGGACAGTAAACCGATTAAATCAAAAATTGACCATATGTTTTCTTATCTCTCATTTATTATTACTTTATTATTATTGTATAATTGAATTCATTTGTTTGAGTTCATTTAAAAAATTATAATCTGCAGTCGCAAAGTAAATGCAAAGCACAATTTGTAAATATGCATGGTGTCTAGGCACAATTCTCCACAACCCTTGCTTTTGAACGAAAACCGTATTTCAGATTCGTGCTCAACGCCAAAGAAATCCACAGTATGCAAGTTTTCAGCAAATTCGAGGACAAAAAAGATTTGATCCCCTTACCAACTTAAAATTTAAAATGTTTGAATTTATCAGCCTCCAGTATGCAACCATGAAAAATGTTCAAGTTATTGATCTAAAAAATGAAACGTTAGACAGGGGGGAATTGCAATAGAGACCCAATTTGCAGACTGAAAACCTGAAAACATTTATCTGAAAACTGAAAACAAATGGCACTGGAACCGGTCCGGTTCCAAATGTTGTCGGTTCCAGTTCCGGTTCGAAAACTCCTGCCGTTCCGGTTCTACCGGTTGACTAGTGGAACCGATCCGAGCAAAAAGCTGCATGCCAACTTTGAGTAGGCTTTTACTGTTAGCCAGATTTAAGCAATCTTTAAAAACAATTACAAAGCCTATGTTTGCATAGCTTGGTACTCCTGTTTAGTGTTTCCATATTAATGTTCGAAAGATTGACCTCTCATTAATTTTCGCGAAGTATTAGGTTGAAACCAACTTTCAGTGTTTTCAAAATCACACTAAAATGACCTGCTTTATACCAAGAATAGAATCTGAACATTGAAGTTAAAATAAAAATTTGGAAAGTTTCATTAATTTTCATAAAGGATTCTAGTTGTTTAGGTCGAATTTACTCAAACTGGTAGTAGATACATCAAATTCGTGAAACATGGTTTGAAATTTGCATTTGAGTGCACTTCACGCCGGTTCCCTTGCAAATAGTATTTTGCACCTTAACTCTGCAAATTGTCATTTGCACGATTCGGCCATGCAAATTGCTATTTGCATGATTTTTTCGTGCAAATTGCTATTGTACGGGAATACTGTCTGCACGTGGCATACATAAGAAATCTATTATCGTAATGTTAAGAGGAACTTAGGATGAATTTGTTCTATCCAGCAATTTATTGCTCATACTTGATAATTACAACAATTAGTTTTACTAGACAATGCGTCAAGAAATGAAAGACCGTTCTTAGGTAGGTGGGTTTGCTCTATAATTGTGTTGTGTTGAATGTGCTCATTAATTGCTCCACTAAATATGCTTTTGTGTGGCCAATAAATACGAAAGTGATGTTTCTGACGTCATGCAAGGTTCCTTTCTTGCCCCGTATAAACTGCTATCTGCAATTGGGTATAGCTTAACCGTACTCTGAGTCTGACATAATCCGCCCCATTGCAACTAATACTGTAAGTAATCCAAGATTCACCCGAAATAATTATAAGCAATCCACGGCGACACAACCATATAACACGGGGTGTTTGGAGTGGGTTGGGGTGGTTCAACCCTCCCTCCCAGTCCGGCCTAGGTACAAAACCAAGGTACCGTCGTCGGGGACAAGGGATACTGTTGCCACACAACCAATAACCAACAAAAATAGTTGTCCTTGAAAAATTTATTAAGTCGTCAAGTCCAATGTCAACCCAATGTTCAGATATTTTCAAATCAGATTTCAGCTTTGAGATTTCACAAAAGGAGAGGCTGCAAAGTGGCAGAATGTAGCAACTTGGCGCAAGTCACCTGGAAGCTTGTGCCTTCTCAAGTTTATACATAAAAGGAAAGCCATTTGCAAACTTCTGACTTGACTTACTTATCAGAGTCATTTATACTATTTCAGCTTTTCGAAATGAAAAGCACATACGATAACTATTAGCAGCTATCCTATAAGTCAGAGAAAATACAGATATCTGATTGTATTTACCCTTTGCGCCGAAGGCAACGATTGGTAATTAGTTTTGGGCTAGAAGTATCAGAATAGAAAATAAGGTATATTTAGAAAAGTTCAACAGAAACTTGAGACTTTAATGTATCGAAAATAAATTAAAGAACATTGACCTGCTAAACATCAGCGTTTCCGAACTCCGAACTGAAAGAAAGTGCGAAATTTTGAAATTAGCTCATCATAAACTATCGTCGCAGTCCGGGATTGCTAAGTTGTTAGAGAACTTGAGCGGTCACGTAACATGGGTCAAGACTTCCAAGACTTTTATTTGTACCATGCACAATAAAAAAGTTTTATTTTAATTGTCTTGTATGCCATACTATGAAAGAAGGATAAAAATAAAGGTTTGATACTTCAGCGCCTATTGGATTTGCTTCGAGCTCAGACCTTGAATAGATGCATGGTGATTCATACTGTCATTTCCAAGGATTCTGAGACTTGCTACTTTACCATTAATTAGCAAATTTCTAAAGAACTGGTCATAGCCTGTAATTCATGATGACAAATCAAATTAATAATCTATCTAATCTACTGTTGTAATTGACGAAACAGGCCTCGACTGTTTTTGGTAGAAGAGCCAGGTGGCGATAATCCACAGATCCAGTGGAACGAGCTGAGAAACCAGTCATCTTCAATAGCAGACAAATGTTCATCAAGTATATTCGGAAATTATGAGCAAATAAGTTGTTCGAATAAGTTGTTATAAGTTGTTATGTTCCGTCGATGAAATGCAGAAACAGAGGAAAACGGAAAACTGACAATTTATTCTATACTCACGGTTTATTCATTAAAACAATCAAACAAAGTAGCGAAGAAGGGTACAACAAGTAAGCGTACGATAAGCGTTTAGCTGTGAACGTACATAGACAGCGTTTCTGGGAAGAACAGAAAATTTTGTTGCACTAAATATTTAGGGCAAAACTTTATGTAAGATGGAAAGACATCAAACTATAAGTGGTATAACCCTGTAAAACTCTGAGAACGGGCAAATTAAAATTAGCCAAAGCTTATGTTGCAAGTGGTCCGTTTCTGTGCTGCTTTGTTTCGCGGCTAGGCAATCATGAACAAGTATCGATCTTCGTTCTGAACTATTTCTTCGTAGTTTGGTCATGTCTTTTCTGTTCCATTGTTGAAGCTTGAATCTGTTTTAAGTTTTAACCACTAATTTTTGAGCCTTGGCTTTCAGACGGCAAAATCCTTGAAATGATGAATTTTTCATATTATTTTTGAAGCATTCACTTTTTCCATAAGGCATTTTCATTTAGAAAAGATTGTCTATGTGAAGAAGTGAAGCTTTCTTCTCTCTTCCGCTGTGCACTCAGCTGTGCTGAATTGTCTGCAGATAGAATCTGTGGTTGGATCTTTAAATAAATTCCCTGAAAGAGAAACACACATTATTAGTTGAGGTAATCCCTAATTCCTATTTTTGAAACAATCATTGAACATCAGTATAACTAGTAATAGGCATGATTTCAACCGTATTAAATAAAAATCTCTCATACTTTTAAGTAATAATTATTCGAATGGTCCCAAGCATAGGCGTGGCAGGTCGGGCCACTATTAGTAACATAGGTGGAATGAAAAACAGCACTGGTCAATATTCAGGACATCTGAATATCCGTAAACGATAGTTAAGGAATTTAACACCATTCCAAAAATACTAGTGCACTGGTAGAACAGAAACTAACCTGATCTAATGTTCATAAATATGTTAGGGTTAGCGGTCGGCTTCATAGTAAAAGGTTTGCACTGCCAATTTGCGAAAGTTTCCTTATTTATTGCTTTCTTATCAGTCGTCTGGTGATTTCTGGGAGAGTCCATATTTAGTGGTATATTTCAACTGCCGCATTCAGCTCAGAGAACCTAAACAAGTTATTACACAACTTGTAATGCACAAGCTCATGTAAGAGAATAAATGGATGCAGTTAGTATTTAAATCCAGAGAGTATGTTCAGCTAGCAATTAATAAAAAATTATGTGTGAACATTTTAGCAGTTACCCGTGAGCCCAAAACATGCACGCTCACCACAAAATGTGAATGTTGGCAGTGAAAAATAAGTGGAAAAGTTTCGCTTGAACGTCCATCACGAAATGTTAATGCAATGCGTGCTTATCATCCACTGTTAGCCTGAACCCAGAAATCCACTTAATGTAATATTGCTATTGCACCCTGGAAAGATAGATTGGTGATTTATAACTTGCAGAGAAAAGGAAACTTAGTAAATCACGGAGAAGTTAGTTTAATACAAAAATTTTTAAACGGTAGGTTTAGGGGTTGTAGGGTGACTGCTGAAACTTAGTCACAGCCACTTGCACGACTACAACGTAGAAAGCATGACCGATTTTTCCAAATTTTCCAAACTTTTGTATACTGATGAGACGCAAAATGTAGCCCAATGGCTTGACTTGATTCAGCTCACAGCTTTCGCCAGCCTGGAGTAAACCCTCCAAAAATGTTAAAACTACCCATTTTTCGGGTTTAAAGAAGGGTAACGTTCGCAGACAGCATTTGAGAGCGATGACTCAATTATACGTTTCTCTCAGCGTGATGAGTGCTTTTAAACGAGCCCAAGTTTTTAGCGATCGGAGCAACTCTTATTTTTCGGGATATGGGCCCGCTGGAGCCACGCGCCACCCAATATCCACTTAATTAATGCATATTCGTATACTCCTGAGCGAGACCTTTAATTTGATATCAAACTTGACTACTTTTCGCTTATTATTTCTTTTCCTACAGTTTTTAAAATTAATGAAATTTTAGATTTCTGAGGTTTCAGAAAATATATACATTGTCATATCTAACCTGAATAATAACTCTCCACAAAATTCACTCTTTTGGTCCAGTTTAAGCTTGCTAGACTTTGTAGTAATAAAACCTAACTATCGACTTCCCTCAGATTATGCAGACATCCCAGCCAATCAAACAAACTTAAATTGGTATTAGAACCTTAATAATTCACTTTTATAAAATTAAAATTGTATGATAGTTTTCACAATATATGTATTAGAATGAATTCATTGCGAAATATATAATATTAACAATTAAAGCATGAAGACTAACTTTAGACAAAAAACAGAGAGACACTGGGACACAGAAGAGACATTGCCATAAGATAAGATCATAATCAAGCGTTGAAAGTCTTTGTGTCTGAACCGCTCTGTTTTCTTTTAATCAACTCGGCTACAGTCTCAAATTTCCTGTTCATAATTTATCAGAAAGCACCTTTTACTCAATGTACACACTGTGAAGGTCACTTTTCTGCAACTTTGCAAAACCTGCTTTTACAATACCAATGTCAGCAAAATAAGCAGTTGAGAAGTAGAAAAAGTCTTACTCTTGTTTTATTCAGATTTTGTTTCTTTTTGCTCGGTTGTAGCTTTAGCCATTAGATTAGTCCAATATTCAAAGCACCATTTTTTTGTTCCAACCTAATTTTAGCAGCGTCAGTTATTTGCAAACTAGACTAGTTGTGCCATCCTGTGCAACCTATGAACTCGTTGACAATGCCAGCAGCTAAACATTGTGCAATTGAGTAGTAAGGCAACTCTGATGCATGGCGTTTGACATCAAAACTAGTCATTGTATTTAATTTATTATCATACCATGTTATATTAAGTTAAATCGCAGGTTAAAACGTATCAATTGTATTAAAGTTCCTCGTAGAAAAGCAGTTGACTGGTTTGGTGCAAAATTCATGAAGGAACAAATTGATTGCAGAACTGAGTGAAGTTAAGTATTAACGCTTGAATACGGCGTAGAATATAGAATGTACCAGTGAGCTAAGCCTAAGTCTAAATAGGCAGAAATAAGTCTGTGAGCGAATGAGTGATACTTTTTATGAATGGTCAATCTAAAGTTATGGATCCCTCATTTCGTGGCTTGAAATGACTCATGAGCTTGAACTAATTCAAGATGGCGGAATTCAATCAGTTCGGGTTTTTCCATGGATGAAGTCGGTCAGTACTGGGTGGTACTTTATCCTGCCATTTTGTATTGCGTGTGTTATAGTGAGTTCAGGAGGTGAATTGCGCCCATTGCTGTCCGTTAGTTTCGTACGGTTTTTCAAGTAAATACCCTAATTGTTTAACATTTTATTTGAGTATTGAGCGAGCGGTCCTAGAGCCCTAACCTGCCAAATAGTAATTCAGTATTTCATTAGATCAGGACATCACACACCTTTGACAACAACTTGCAATCAAAGGGTCTGTCCAATCACGATGGTTTCATCCCCGACAATCGTTAGTATTCAGCTAAATTGGCTTATTAAACCACGATTGCATCAGAATTTATGCATATTCATTTTTATAAAATTTCTAAGTATTTATAAAATCAAATTTTGGCATAACTCCATTTATGCATAAAAAAACTTATTCCTATCTAGTTAATTTCCAATGATTTTATATATGATCACTTTACGCAATTTTACGCATAATATTACACAACCTTGAATTTTTGTTTTTATTTTAGTACATATGCCGCTGCGACCAAACTTTTGATTTTACTAGGCTTAAAACATTTCCAAGATGTTCATCTTTTTAAGCACCATGGAGAAACTTGGATATTTCAGAACAAAGAAGAAAATCTGAGTCCCATTCAATTTTGTTTTGAGTCTAACTGTTATCTCGTATGTAGGCATGTAGTTTGCAGCCAAACATCTATTCAATACAAAATAGTGCTAAATCAAAGAAATTATTAGTAAACCTACAGCTATGACTGCTTAGTTTGTGCCGTAACTTTTACAAAACATACACCTTTTGTATTCTGCTGGCCAGAGTGGAATCTGGCTGCGCTGTTAGAGGCAGACATAGCTCGGTACTACTTTCCGGACTGTGTCTTAGCTAAATTAAAAACAGCTAGGAATGTTTTAAGTAGTGGAATTTTCCGGAAGATTTTAAATTTCGCATAAAAATATTTTTAATTTTCATTGCCGAAAAACATTATTGCATAAATTATAAAGGTAACATGGGTGAAGGTGACCACTGGAAACAATCTCATCCCTGCTTGATGACAAGAGGTCAGTGCTAATCGCTGGATATACAGCCGAAAAACCAGGAGTGCCACTTCAAATGACAGCTATCACACATCATATACCGTGTCAGTATTACTGTCTAAGTCAGTCTGCCACTAGACGCTGCTAAGATGCTGCTATCTTCAACTTCTCGTTATCTCAGTTTACAACTGAGAACACACATTATATCAGAAAAATTTGATTCTCTTAAAGCCTACTTTGATTGATGAAATGTACATTTCGTGATATGTTAGCTTTGATAACCTGACCTATGATGACCTTGGAATAATGACTTTGTTTCCTTTCTGAAAAGGTACTTCAATGCTGAAAAGTAAATAGCTAGCAAATGAATGTTTTGATTTTTCCGTATTTAACGGCTGAGCTTATCCGTTTCTTCTTGCTTCCTAAGCAAACCCGAATCGTAAAAATCTTCTCTTAGCGCTAAAGCTAACAAAGTGTAATTGATAACGCTGGTGGACTACGTTTGCTTTTGTCATTTAATACGTTTGGTAATGAAATTTGTTTATAAGATATGACATATAAAATGTCAAATTAGTCTGGTATTGCTTGCTATGTTTTAGATACAAAGGTTATGCAGAAAAACTGCAAGCATCTTCTGATAGTTTATAATACTAGTATGTGTTTATCATAAGGAACTACTAGCATGCCAGATATTTTCTGTTTGTTCGAATCGAGATCAATAATACGAAAATAAGGGAGCTTTCTGATAACTTTTTATTGTGCAAGATTATTTTGATATCCCAAGTATTGATTGTCGATTTGTCAGTAATGAAGCAAATGCTGATAATCGTACCGAAACAAATTTGCGTGAGTTTATTATTGCGAAGACGGAACAGGTGAAGCCTGATTTACACTGGTGTCTTATGTCTAATACTTCATTGCTTGAAAGATCCAGCACTTATGATTTGGCAAAATTTATCTACTTGCAAACCTGTCAATCATGTTCATCAAATGGCTACTTTGTTGTAGGTATGATGGCAGTAACTACCACCAGTGTTGTCTTTCTAGGAGTGTCAGAAACGTTTCCTGAAACTCAAGGTTTTATTTGTAAACACCACAAATTAAACAACTGAAATACATATTCATTGGAGCTAATAGACATTTAAGGGCTTCACATCTGAACGCAACAACGTTACACTATGTCGCTTTTACTATATTTGTTCAATTGTACTAAATGTGTTTTTCGAAAAATAATGCGAACAAGTCTTTGTTCCAAGTGCTCAGAAGAATGCTCGAAGTATCTATATCAATCGAGTTAGTTCAATATATGAGTGTCAACTCCTCGTTGATCAAATGATTGCATCCGTAACCATTTCGGTTTTAAACAAGCCACCCGATCCCGATGCTCTTCTAAGGAAGGCTTCTGCGGAAAGTAGGAAGGTACTTTGTGTGGAATCCGTATTTAATTAGAGTACATGAATAAACAATGGCATCGGAGTGAACCACTACAGATGTTACACCATCTTATATCAGAAATATGCCACTTTTGCAGTGTCTTGAAAACAGATTAGACTACTTTCTGAAAGTTACTGACAGATGTGAAGAAGGATGCTTACCAGGTGACAACTACTGCCTTAATTGATAATGTAGGGGTCGTTATTGTATAAAATGTATGGAAGCCGGTTTAATACTTTATCATTGTAATTGGAAAGCACAACAATTAGTCTGTCTTTAGCTGGAAGGTTGATATCAAATCTGAAAGATTTCAGAAAAGGCGCTGCGAGTTGTCATTAAGCGAGTGTGTTAGCTAACATCTTCAGGCGTCTCACCTCCCGAATTCTGCATTTGAAGTGATCTGAATCAGTTATGTATCGGTGTTTAACCTCCAGATTACAGCCGGCATTAATAGAACCAGAAATTAGATTGTGGTTTTACAAGTAGATTCCGACATTCATGAGAGTGTGGAAAAGAGGCTATCAAAAAACGATAATAGGATGTAAGAGGTCGGTCCTTGTGGAATCATATTGCGAACTAACTGTAAATAGTATCCGATTCAAGACAAGGTGAACAGTAACGAGAGAAAAATTGACATACAAATTGAACAAATTACAAAAATATACATTCATCAATGTATACTTGATATAGTTTATCCACAAAAACAGTTAAAGTTTAAGTTGCCGCCAGGATTTGCATTCTGTTTTCATAAATAAGCATTAATACGTAGAGGAAAGGTTCTGGCTTTATTTGCTGCTGACAGAACAGCATAGCCTAAAAGCAATTTAAGGTTACGCCACAGCTGGTAAGTCTCAGTTTGAAACTAATAAGTCCACTTCTTCCCCAATGTATCCATATAATGCAACCTTCTGAAGTTAAGAATCATTGGTGGGTTAAGGTGATTATTAGCTGCACTAAATTTAATTTTAGTTCACCTCTCATCAGTTAGATTAATCAGCTAAGAAGATATCCAGAAGGTGAAGTCTATATTAAAACGGAGCTTTCTAGAAATAAAAAACTTATTTTAAATTTATTTAATATTAATGTAATATAATTTTAATCAGCACCCTACTTTATATTACGAAACTTAACGCAAACTTACTGCACGCCAAAATTACTTATTATGACTGAATTGTGATATCTTATTAATCCCAGTGACACTTTCCTTTGTTCCCTTAATGCCCGTCGTTATTGGTTGAACTGGTGTATATGCTGAGAAACACATCTTCAGAATATGCTTTCGCAGCTGAGAGTTGAAACAGAAATAGATAATCGGATTGATGCAATGATTTGTTATCCAAACAAGATGCGCTGCAGCAAGATGCGCTGGTTGTACAGCAATTCCGGCGGGCAACATCGCCTCAAAGGTTTGACAGATCACAAACGCAGCAACGTAGACAGAGCTGGTTAGGACACACTGAATGGTGAGGCGAGTTTCCTTTTTCAAAGTGGCGGGTGAAAATTCGCTGCCTTTTTTCAGTTTTCGAATCCCCAAGAGGGTTAGAGAATTGAATATAACCTGTAGGGCGGCAAACACTATGCTAGAAATGTAGTTAAACCACAAGGTTACCGGGTCATCAAAACCAAACTGCAGCAAACCGTTCATCCAGGGAAACATGTGACCAGTGGCAAAGAAAAAAGCTGGTGCAATGGTGAAGAAAATCGCGTACGGGAGAATGTTCAGAATTATGATATTTTTCCTGCTAAACCACCGGTCTACTTCTGCCCATCTGCTAATACAAATGTACCGATTAAAGCTTATGATAACAAAAAATGTGCCTCCAATCCACCAGCCAATACCCGCCATCAAACCATTGTACTTATCGAAGGTGGTAATGTCGCTCTCGTTGGATGTCAAAACGCGCACTCCTGAAGCAAATCCAATTGACAGCAACTCCGCGGCATCAGAAAAGCACAGATTTGCCATGAAATAGTAAGTTGACTTTCCAAATTCGGGATACTTCAGCAGCACAACGCCTGTAAGCAGATTGTGACCGGCACCTCCCAGTCCCATAATAGTAAATGCTAATCCAAACAGCAGTCGTTCGTCCATGATGACGATTTTCAGGTATTTCTGATTCCTAATTCCTAAGCACAAGTACCAAAATGAAGGCTAAGCAGCTTAAGATCAACCTCTGCCGCAAATCATTTCAAACAAGCTTGTTTGGGGACTACATTGGTATTGTTTATCTATGGGCTGTTACATTGCATTCAATGGTTACAGTCCCAACTTGGATCCATGAAACTGTTTGTTGAAAATAACCAAAAATTTTATTCAACTTGATTTGATATAAACCTGTTTCTATGCTCTTCATCGCTCTGCTCGTCTCAGACGAAACCTTGACTCTTAGCATAGCAAAAATGAAGCTGCCACAAGCATAGGTTGTAGCACGGACCAGTGTGCACTCTGTAATTTAAGGCACGAATACATGTGAAACTTCCCTGTGCGACGGTTTCATAAGGATTTGGACGTATATTAAGGAGTGCACAACGTTGCGTGCTACAACAAATTTGTGATATGGTTTAGTGTTAATTCGAATGCGTTTAACCACAAGAAATGAAACTATGCTAAGCATGTCTTCAGAGATTTCCCAGCAAACAGCCATCTTCATGTCGTCATTGTAGGCAGGACACCATAGTGTACCTCGCCCTGGATCATGTGTTTGACCGCATTGTAAAACGCATTAGTAATTCGTTGTCACTTCAGTTTGGATGCAAACTCCTTCTAGCTTGTTGTCAGTGTAGCCTTGCTAGCTAGTTGGTAGAGCGCTGGAGTCTCAATACGGAAGTTGTGGGTTCGAATTCCATATGAGGCCCGGATTTTTGGTCGCAGATGCTGAAGTGAGAATTTCAATTCTTACAATCCGAATCTGCAGCGTGCATCTCAGTAATTGGTGTGCCATCTACCTGCGTGCATCTCAGTAATTTGTGTGCACTCTACCTGCGTACATCTCAGCAATTTGTGTGCACTCCACCTGCGTGCATCTCAGCAATTTGTGTGCACTCTACCTGCGTACATCTCAGCAATTTGTGTGCACTCCACCTGCGTGCATCTCAGTAATTTGTGTGCACGCCGTAGTTTATAGACATGTTTCACCGTACACAGTGAAGTATATATGTCCCAAAACTAGTTTGTGGCATCGGGGTACAGCACTACAAATTAACACTAAGCCATATTACAATGAAAGGATGTGGCAGAAATTATTTTCACTGCATGACAGATTGATTAGACGGCGCCCACTATTTCGTCCAGCCCATAAACTAGTTATGCAGCTGATTATGCAATTGTACTATTCTGCACTGATAATAAGCCTTATTTGACGCAAAACATATCGATGCTTTTGAGTTTTCCGGTTAATTGTGCATCCCGACTTAAAGGCGTACTAATTTTGCTACTAATGAAACGCCTGTTTCATGGTATTCATGTATTAATTAGCAAACTCTGCATCTGTCCTGCACCGCCCTTTCGTTACAATAATTTTCAGTGGCCAATCAATTGTACCACCCTAATTTCATTAATCAGTTTTGCTCCCATGAAACAATTTCCCAACTCAAAGCGGAACTGATGGCATTGTCCGCTCATTGTGGGCCTAATTCAGTTCTCGTGGTTTCCGCGGAATTTCGTGTGAAATTTCCGGTCGGCCGAGCTGGGCCTTGTGACTTAGAACTTCCGCACAGCCCGCGAATTTTGGGCAGGCTGACGGCTCGGCTGAGTGTCTGGCCATTCAGCCGTAGTCGGCCGTTGGCTGTCGGCTAGACGCCGTCCTAGCACAGATATTTGTTGTAAACACTGAAATTTGAGCAGAGCAGAAAATTTTCAGAAACAGAAACTCTGAATGCCGATTCAATCAAACTATATGAAGTAAAAACCGTTCTCATTGACTCTGTAATGCATAATATAAATATTTTGTAATATGCTAGCTATATTTGTCTTGAGATATATATTCAAACATATGTCTGAGCAACCGAAGGCATATGTTTGAATTGAAAACGGTTAAGTTTGGATCTTAGGCTGTGCTGGTATTCTGCAACCCCGAAAATGCCAAAGCAGCAAAAGCAATGAACGTGTAGTTCATAAAATCAACAGAAAAATGTTTCTTGAAAGCATTCAGGCCTATTTATCACAGACTTATTTACATTTCTCAAGTTAAGAATCTTCTAACTACGCCTTCACACCTATAACAGACCAAATTTGCATATTTTGGAAACAAAAAGTGCATAGCTAGACACACATTAAAGATAGGCACTATTCTGAGCTGAATATGGACCTACGCACAAAACATACAATTTTCCCATAATAGGTATTCCGCTCAAGCGGAATAAAAAAACCCCCAATAAGAGAAATAATGAATGGCAAGCTACATATGCCAGTTTTCCTACATTCAATTTTAGTTTCACTCTGCATTGAATCAAGTGGAGATAATATTGAGGATCTTGAGCTGATAGTTCTAGCTGACAAGTATTGGCCACTGTGAACAATAAGTTTAAATTGACGACTCGTCACTATTAGAAATTTTATTATTTTTGTGTGGGTTGGGTTTTTCCCCGACCTCTATAGATGCAGTTACCGGCTTCACTCCACTGATACAACTACTGACTATCAAAACCACTGTGCAATCTGGCTTTTTGCCACCGATATAATTATGTGCCACCTGGCACCCGATGAAGTTAATGGCCACAGGCCATAGATATAATTATATTAATGACATAATGGGGGGGAATGTTTTTGTTTTTGTTTTTATTTGCATGACACTAAACAACACGTGTGTATGGGACCACAGGGCAGAAACGCTTTTCAATACCCTTTTACTCCGGGGGTTTAAAAGACCTAAAGCTGCAACTTGCAACTAGCATGTCGGTACGCCACTGACTATGCCCGCCGAATATTAGTATCAGTCTGGCAGAGTGGTCAGCGAGTGAATGCACCTAACTCGTATGAATGTGTCTGTAGCACGTCGTAGTATCTGTTATCTATCGTACTGAGTAACATTGACGAAATGTACAGTTTAATACATAATCATTAAGACTTGCTTGAAGCGTCCTTACATGACATAAATACGGGATACATAAACTCCTAGAAAACACCTATTTACGAATCTTACCATATGATTTAATAGTATGTATATATATATATATATATATATATATATATATATATATAGTTTAAGTTTAATATTACATATAGTTTAATTGCCTTGTTTTGAAATTACTCATTACTTGTTCGGATTGACATATTCGTTAAACGGTAGTTAGCAAATTAAATAGACAAGAAATAAAGCTTTATCGCTTGCTCAAAATAGGGTGAAATGGTCTGCCACTGAGCCTCAAAGAGGTCTTGTAATAAAATCATTTATTGAAATTAATCCCAGTTTACACCTTTAAGAACATTTTTGCAAGCGTTGCACTTAACTTACACACACCCAGAAAGCACACACTAGTTACTAGTTTTAGAGTTTTGAAATGAAAGTCTCATATGACTGTGGCAGGTGCCTTATAAGTTTGAGAAGATGCAAGGTTTGATCATATTTATGCCAGGGGCAACCATTTTTCATTAGTTTCGATCTACAAGCGCCTGCATAGAAAATAAATTATATTTAGGAACATTCAATAGACCTGGAAATTTGATCACTCCAAAATGAAGTCGTGAACAATCGATTTAGCTCTTGAAACTCTGTTGAAATCTGTGAGAAAACAGTGTGAAGTTTGAGTATACGAGAATAAATAAACTAAGTTGTTTCCTAAACTTGAGATAAAGATTAGTGAGTTGAACTATTAAAGTTAGTGTTGTTCACCGACCCAACTATTCGTGAGCCGGCCAACACAGGCCGGTCCAGCTCGTGACGATGGTCGCCTATCCGGCTGTCGTTCCAAGAACCTTCAAGGCTTTTACCTGCCAGCCCGCCATTAGCCCTTACACGTATGGCCGGCAAGCCCAAGCAAAAGTATAATATATTTGGTGGTTCAATACAGATTGTAACAAACGGTAACTGGTTTAACGCAATAGGCCGCAAAAAGCTGTCACCGGCTCGGTGGGTGGCGTAATACAAAATTCATTAGATTGTTCGATCTTATATGAATGAAATCATTATCAATTAGAAGACACAACAAAATACTGATAAATATACTGTAGTAAATTCCAATGGTTAGGCCAAAACTAAATAAGAGAGGTCAGCTCAACCTAATAAGAATTTGCCAAAATACATAGCGACCTTTAGAAGGTAAAGCAGGCACAAACTTTTGTACAATCTCCCAATAGAACGAATAAACAATAATACTCACCCTGATTCGCAACCGATCCTCAACCAACGATTCAACAACTGAACTCGATGGTACCCTTAACCTAAAAACTATTAGCTAGACAACTCAGGAGTTAAAACCCAAGTATTCGAAAACATTGGGCGGTCGTCTAACACAACAACTCGTTAGAATCTAGACCTTTCCTGTTGGTTCTAACTTCACAAATAGATTTATTTGCACTGCAAAGAAACTGTTTATTGTGTAACAAACTTAAACTGCAGAAATACGAAATTATCCTTGAGATTGCTACCGTCATTGTATTCAGGGATTCCAAGGTATATGCTATGCTCCTATTGTTTTGCTTCTAGAGTTGCCATAGTTGTTCTAAATGGCTTTTTGTTGTATTTAGTGGAAGCGGATAACTTTTTTCAAGTTGGGTGAAAATAACAGATGGACATCAGTCTAATCTCAATGGTCAGAAAGGCCTATATTAAGGGTCCACGTTAACGTCGAAACTCGGGTTAGGTCACTAACCCAGGTTTATTTAACGTGTTAAGGACAACAATAAAACCAATATAAATGCTAATATAATATAAATACAATAAGTATAAATAATATAAACCTAATAACACATGGTGATTTGTTCAGAGTCATCCAGATACGCCGGCTTCAAATCATTCAAGCAGTGAATGAAAGTATTTGAAGCGTGTCAAGGACTAGGGTAATCTTATTAGAAATTTGCACCACAAAGCGCCTTACCATTTATTATTGGAACAAAAACACATTATTATAAGTTTCAAGCTATTTAACCGAACTGAAAAAAGAACAGTAAACGCTTTAATGGTATATCTCATGAAATAGGATGTTATTATTTTGACATCGATTAAATTACTGTAATGTTTTGAGTGGACATCGTACGGTGACTATTCCGCTTTAAACTCCACACTGAATGGTCATTTACGACTGTTATTTATCGCTTTGGGTCGCTTTGGTCTAAAACATCGATAGTCATTTATTTCGCTCATTTTCACACAACAAATCCTCGTATGTTCTCAGAAACGAAAAAATACTGCGTTAGAAATCAAACCGTGACCCAGATATTCAGTCTCTGTTGAATCTGACAAATTGTTAAATTTTCAGTGATGATCCCTTCCAGACCAGGTAGAGAGACAGCTATATTGAAATTGGTGTTGACTAATTTGGAAAATAATTAACGATATTTCAGTCAACCAATCGTTGGCGGTGCATTACTTAATTGTGAGCTGAATATTTTCAGCTAACTGTGCCTTCTAGCTGCAACCTGCTATATCTTGCAAATACCTCATTTAAAGCACACAGTTCAATTAGAAATACGAAAGAAGACTCAGAATTACAAAGTAGTTGAAATTGTAGAATCAGTTTTTAATGGGCATTAATCTTATAAACTCATATTTTATAACATTGACGAATGAAATATCTATCACCTTAATCATAAATCAATGTACCATAGGTCTTAGGTTAATAAAAGACTCAGCGAAGAACACCCGTTTAATGAATATCTATATAGTGCAAAGTGGAACCGCACAATTTGAGGAACGTGAAAACAGGGCAAAATATTGGTAATGAAAGTTTCGTGCATTTTTCTCATTGTCTAGAGAGACAACTCCGTTAGCGTTAAGATTTCTGAATATAATTGCATAGCTTGGCATAAATTAGTTAAACTAATTAGTTACACTAATTAGGCGGCCAGTAATGAGACAACGTCGTCGTTCAATGGATGAGAAAAGCCAAATCTGGGTGTGCTTGTGATAGTAATATTCAACTAAGTAATAATATTCTAATATAATGTAATAATTGTTTCCCAATTTGCTAATTGTCTCCCTAATTAGTCTTTTGTACGGCAAAACTTATTAGCAAGCTCTTTAGCTGCAGCTTTCATCTAGTCCTGCCCGTTGTCTGAAATGACTTAAACTTTCAAAGTTGCCACAACGGACAAAGAACTGGACTAAATATCGGTTGGATCAATGCTGCACAAGTTTATATTAGCAGAAACATTCAAACACTGTCTAATACAAACTTTATTCAAAGCCTGATGCGGCTGTACCTCCGTAAATCAGCTGGCAGAGCGTTAGTTTGCGAATTCACTTACGTTTGAGTCTCAGCACATGTCCAAAATTTTCCGCGCCTTTATGTGATATTCGATACTTTCAGATACATTTCATAGAAGATGTGCGTAGAGCATAAAAACGCATTTGCATAATGACACAATTTGCATAATTTACATGAACCAGCGTTTTGATCATAAAATTAGCCAGTTATCAGCAATTGTGTTCTTGGAGTTGTGGTTGGAAGGTTGGTTTCAGCCGGGTGGCATTTGGGTCAATTCAGTCGATTCCCTTCTCTTCCGTCGCTGATAAGATATTTTGTCGATGTCGAATGTAAAGTCATGTTAGATTTTTTCCTATGCAAATTAGTAGCTAAGTAGTTAAGTTTCGGTAGCCTTGATTAAACAGAAATTAAACGGTGTGAACTTCTCTTTCCTTAGAACGCTTGGGACTTTTACTATCGATCCATACTCACTGTTAAAATTTTGAGCCCAGCAAGGTCGCACCATTTTCTCTTTTAATAAGAGTCGGGTATCGCACATCGAACCCGTACTTGCAATCTAGTAGTTTACTGAGTAGTATTTTGGGGTCTCTTACGCAATATCCCCAGCCCTAGCTTTTGATTTTTTGACCAATAACTGAGAAATTTTTTAATAGGTGCATACTGGAGGCTGATGAATTCAAAAATTCAAAAAATTTTATATTTTTAAAAATTTTAAAAAAATTGAAAATTTTGGTTTTGCTAAGGGGGACCAAGGAGAACCGAAAAATTTTTTGAAAACATTTGCTGAAAACGTGCATACAGGTGTTTTTCAGGGGCACTGAGCACGAATCCGAAATCCGTTTTCGATAAAACTTTTCATTAGCTCAGGATAAGCATATCTGAAGATTACAACTTTAGCTTATTTTAAGCTAACGAAAAGCTTTCTCGAAGGATTTCGGATTCCTTCTCAGCGCCCCTGAAAACCCTTGTACGCACGTTTTCAGCAGAATTTTCTTCAAAAACTTTTTTGGTTCCCCTTGGTCCCCCCTTATACCAAACAAAAATACTTTTTAAGTTTTGAATTCATCAGCCTCTAGTATGCAGCTATACAAAATTTCAAAGTTATTCGTCAAAAAATCGGGTTAGCGCTGGAGGGGGGGAATTGCGCAGGAGACCCGTATTTTGATTAGGTAAAGTTCATAAGTTTCCCACACTTGGGTTGGCATTGATAAGTTTCTTGTTTCTGTCTTTATTTACTTGCAAGCTTCATTCATGCTCGCACACTCTGTAAGCTGACAGCTATAAAGTGGGACTCAATCAATCATACCAACGGGAAATGCGAGCGGATCAAGTCTAGATTTACCTAACTGGTCACTCTCCAAACAGAACAGGCAGAAACAAGCAGAACAACAAACCTTAGCCAAATGTCACCAAACCAGGTCACTTGAACTTGAAAGAAGCCGTGAAGCTGTCGTTCACCGTTATGGGTATGTCACATTATAAGTCGCAGGAAGTGCAGAAGGTTTCTGAGAAAGTGGTTAATCTGTCTAGACATATTTCGAGACATTTTTTCATATTTCGAGACATTTTGAAAATATTTCTAGACATTTCCAGAATATTTCGAGACATTTTGAAAATATGTCTAGACA
This sequence comes from Trissonchulus latispiculum, assembly GCA_030248195.1. Lineage (NCBI taxonomy): Eukaryota > Metazoa > Nematoda > Enoplea > Enoplida > Ironidae > Trissonchulus > Trissonchulus latispiculum. The sequence continues at coordinate 24,193 of JASAND010024596.1, forward strand.
TTTGTAGAATATTTCGAGACATTTTGAAAATATGTCTAGACATTTCCACAATATTTCGAGACATTTGGAAACATTTCGAGATATCCAAAAACTATTTCGAGACAAAATGTCTCGAAAAATGAAAGCATCTAAAGTTTTCTCGAAAGATAGCAAATTTCTCGAAAATTGTCTCGAAAGTTTGAATTGTCTAAAAATCCTGAATTAACTCGAAATTAACTCTCCCTACTTTAAATGGGGCGGGCACTCAGCAAAATTCATCCAATCTTCTACAAAACCCAATCTTGACCCCGCTTTTTTCTAGTAAAGGTAAGGTAAAGGTAAAGTGACCCCTGGAGAGAACTCCAACCTACCGAAGGTTATAGGGTGCCGGTGCTTATCTCCGGATTCACAGCCCAAAGCCAGGAGCGACAACTCTAATGTTGATTACATCTGTGGAAGGGGAGCCAGCCCTTCATCAGGCATTACGCCAGAACACAGACTCCTGTTACCTTCCCACCGTTTTTCTAGTACGTTTGCATACAACTTATGTACATGTTTAGAGATGTTCTGTTAATAAATTTCCCAGACGAGCCGGAGAACGGTTCTGCTAAACCTATCGGGCTGGACCCTGGGTCGGTCGGGTCAAATTCAAGGTCTGGTGGTCCGGTATAGTGAAAGCAATGTAACAGTCACACACAATAGAGAGTATTACAATAAATTACAATAAATAGTAAATACAATTTAGACAGCTCCTGGAAGTGGGTTGGGGCTGGTTCCAATTTTCAAATTTGGTTTCCGTTCCGGCTTTAGGGTTCCGGTTCCGGTTCCGGATCTAGCTTCTGGTTCCCGGTTCCAAGTACAAAATTTGTAGTTACAAGTTCTACATTATTTAACATTTAATACAGCCCTTATGCAAGGCTTATACTATCCAAATGGCAAGGCAATACTGCAAAACTATTTGAATAAAGCGATAATAAACAATTGGGTTGAACTTTTTGTTTACTTTGAATTTTAAAGTTTTTGACTTACCTTGAATTTGCTACATTACAAATGCTGTTAAAATGTGCCCAGCATACATTAAAACTTGTCTTTGGTTTGGTGGAGCAAACTGCTTCGACAATCAACGGTGCGATTATACTGGGTATTTAAAGACAGACAGCGCCTTCTGAGCGGAATACTGAAAACAGCAAAACGTTTTAGCAAAATCTGCTGAGGATTAATATATACTGAAGATAAAATTTCTTATTTCTTTGACAAGACTACAGTGCCTCTAAAGAATCATATAGTTTCCAAACAATTAAAATGCAATTAATATTTTTAAAAGTTGAACGCCAAATTGGAAAGAGAAACATATTAAAGTATATTAAAGTTATGTTTACCAGGAAATTCACAGCTACTTGATTAGGTACATAAAAACAGCTAACAGATTACTCCTCCAAATTACAGTCGGTTCGTTACTTGAAGTTTGGTCGACTTTAGTCTCAAAAGCCGAAGAAGAAGCTTGAAAATAAGAAAATAAGTACGCAAATTTCAAAGTTTTCTACTTCTTTCTTCCTAATAATAATCGTCCCATCTTCCGTCTTGACAACACTAATTCATCTATTTACCAGTTTTTTGAGAAGATGTGCCCAAAGCTTTGCTAATTTCTGACTTGTGACTACATCCCAACGGGCTCTAACCTGCTCTTTAATGAGGTTAAATTTCAAACATGTAAGCTTGTTAAAGTTTTCATTCGTTTCATTTTATCGTTCACATCTGAACTAAGGTGTGCACCTTCCTTCAATTACTAATTAGAATTTTAGAATGAACATAAGAAAATTTGAAAACGAAAACAAAAAATTACGAAATTCCAGAGTAAAGAATGTTCAAATTTTCCTTACAATAAAAGAATACATGTTCCTTATTGTTATTTATTAAAAGCATGTTATAATTTAGTTTTTATCTAAGCAGAATGGGTAACGTCACTAATGTTCATACAACTAAACATTTAAAATTTCTCTTAATACATACCAAGCCTGAGCTTCAGCTTAAGCTAAAACGTATCTCGATTACCAGAAAAGTGGGAGTTTGTGTCACCGTCAGTGGAAGCTGAAGCTGTTCCGTTTCCAGTTTAGGCTCTGAATTTATTCTATGTAATTTCAACTTCAGTTTCAATTCCAATATTTGTAGCTTCATTTTACTTTAATTCGAGCCCTTAGTTATTATCAGTTTCATCCTCCATATTTAGCTTTCGGGTCTAAGTTTGTCCAGTTTCAGCTCAAACTAATTTTTATTTTCAATTTCAGTCACTATTTTGGAAAAGACAATATGACTGGGTGAATGGCATCTACAAAGTCCAGCTGTTGCAAAGTTTAAGCAAAACTTTTGCAAAAAATTAGTTCAAGTCTAATTTTTAAGAGTGGAACCGGCCGGTTTCAAATCCTACCGGCTCCGGTTCCGGTTCTAAAAATCCTTCCGGTTCGTTCTGGTTCCGGTTCCAACCGGTTCTAGTGGAACCGATCCAACCTCTACTTGGAAGCTTACATTCGGTTATCTGGGGAAAATAGTTGGGTAAAATTTGAAGTATATTCAACTCAAATGCAGCCGGGCCGCCTGATCGGTCTCCCTGAGGGCCGCTACAAGGCACAGCTCTAGGTAGTGTTGTTTCAGTAGTCCATGTTATATAGTTTCAGTTTCAATCGGCAACCTATGCACAGGTGGACAAGGGGGAAGGGGGAGTTCCCCCTCGGCGAACATGCCCTCTGTGGATAAAAGTTAGTTTTTGGTGGAAGTCGCACCCTAAACTCCAGCTTTACAACAGAGTTGTTGACAGGTACAACATTACATTACAACATAAATCGGAGGCAAACACGTTTTTGCCGAAGTTTACCACTTAGGTGAGTTTTTGAATGCCATAAAATTAGCACTATTTCTCAACAAAATTAGTTTTTAGTTTTGCGTACTGAAGATATTAAAGTATGAATCTTCCACACAATTTGTCCTTTTACTCTAATGTTTGGTCAAAACTTGAGGTAGGGCAGCTGTTGCATATTTCATTGGAAAGCCACAACGCTAATATGCACTTTGATTTTGCGAGACAGAGTCGTGTCTTCACGGCACGAAATGAAACAGCATTTCTGGGAAGTATGTAGTTATATCCCTTACTTTCCTTATATATTAAATTACTGCTGGCCTGTGAAAAAGCAATTGTTTTGTCTGCTACTAAAGTAACCTTTGGCCTCAGTCCAAAATGTCTGAAAGTCTTAGATGAAGATGAAGGCATTAGTTATTCTGTGCGTAGGCCTGCCGTGACCCTTTTCCCGGCTATGCACTTATTACTTCTATAGTTCTATCTATCTAACTGCAGACAAATTACAGCTGTCGGATTTTCTAGTCTTGCCGTCGCCAGCACGCAGGTCAGAAGGTTAAATTTATGAATGCTGGAGTAAATAGACCAAGGAATTACAGACAGTTGGGAATGAAATATGAAATAACAACTACCAAACATTGCCGTAAAATCTAAGTGCAGACCCCCGACCCTGATTGTTCTAACTTACCTGTAAAAATAAAAGAAATTATTTAGTTTTGAATCTAAGCCAAAATTAGTAGAAACTGATCTGTTATATTAAAAGGTGGATTAAAAGAATGAGCTAACATTTAGTTTCGGTAATGTTATATACTCATCTGAAAGTAAAATGTAATATCTAAATTTTCGTCAAGTTATAGTATCTCCACTCCAGGCATACGGTACTACTTTTGGTTAATCCATTACATTTGCGAATTTATTTATTTAATTTGGTATTTGATTGCAACTATTATGATTTTAGTTTTTTACTCGGAATATTCAAGGTCAACGATCCGCTCCATCAGTCAGTATCAAATAAATCATCAATCGCCAAATCTTAAAATTATTCAAGCCTATCGATATACAGGCGTTCGTTATTTCGTACTTGATACCTGGCTGGCATGGCTGGCTGTTAGCTGGCATTTTAACTTTTGCCTTAGTCCGTACGGCTGCTATGTTACAATGAACGCATTTAGGTATTAAAGTGTACTGCAAAGGTTGTGACTAATTCTTATTTGCTGTAAGGATTGGTACATACAAAGAGAGCGCATATATTTAAAATACTTCTGCCACAAAGAGCTAGCCAATCTACTTCACTTAAAATCTTGTTTTAGATTCTTTAAAATCCAAAGAGGAAACAACATCATTTCGCCTTAAACAAAGTCTATCTAGAAAAACTGTTTATTTTACCACAAATTGTGAATGTCAAAGACGGCGCGAGTTTGTGAAAATTAGTGTTGTTTCAGTAATGGATTTTAGTTTCAGTTTCAGTTTCAGTCGGGAATACAAAACAATTTCAGTTTTAGTTTCAGACACAGGTGGACAAGGGGGGGGATTCCCCCTCGGCGAAGTCGTCCACAAGGGGTCGCGAAATTGCTCCCACAAAGGGTAAGAAAACTGGCCACAAGGGGTAAGAAAATTGCCCAAAAAACAAGTTTTACGACTAAAACTTAAAACTTCCAAAAATTTTCTGGCTTCGCCGGAAGTTTTCGCTTAAAATCACTTTTTTGCAAAAAAAATGTCCGACAAATGTGTTTTGGCTAAAAAACTCGCTGTGTTTTGTTAAAAAATGGCAAAAATCCCTTAAAAATCGCTTTCAAAGGTACCCCTAAGAAAAATCGCTTTCACAAGGGGTACCCAAATTTGCTTCCACAAGGGTCAGTGAAATTTGACCTCCCGTTCGGTTTGGTTTCAGACGGAGTTTCAATTTCAGGCCATTCAGTAAAGTGCAGTTTCTGGCATTCAGAAATTACATAAAGCAGAAATTTGGGCCCCGCTGCAAAATTTTAATGAAATGTCTACTTAAAACCTTCAAAATTTAAAATGTTGAGAAAAGACTGACATTAATTTCAGTTTGAATTGCAGAACTGTACTCAAATTAGTTTCAGTCGGTGGCCTAAAATAAATTCAGTTTCAGTTTCAGATATCCTCCCAGAATATATAGTTTCAGTTTCAGTTTCGGTGCCTGAAATTGAAACATGTACTACCTGAAACCTCGTTTCAGTTTCAGTTCCGGAAGCATCCCTAACGAAAACTTACAGTCGTGACAGTTCGACAGAATAGAATTAGACAGGCACAACCTGACTGTTAGGGCAATATGAATTAAGGTTTCGCATTTTGTCAAAATAGTTATTTTTCACAATTTTCCATAACTTTTGGTAATTGTGCACTCATTGTGCAGAAGGTCGCCAAAAGTTGTATACAAGTCTCCCCCCTTATGTACTTTGCAGTAAAAGGAAATTCTTCAAGGGAACTTGTCTGCCGTGTCGGTTACTTTGACCTCTTATTGGCAAAATAGTCAATATTTGAATCTTTCCGAAATATAGGCAAATGAGTAGCATTCGATAGTTATTGATGAGACAAACAATTCTTCTAATAGAACTATGTGTCTACTTGCTAGATGGAGCAGGCTTAAAGTTTGACGGCACAGTTTACTGTAAAAGGATCAGTTCACAATTGAAGAATGCATTGCGAACGACTGGCTATCCCGGAGTCGTTTTACTACGCAAATAAACCAATACGGCATTAATTTGCCATATTAGTTAACCCCAAATTCGCTTCTGCTCCCTCTGTACATTGGAAGGGCTCATATTTTTTATATTTTATTTCATCTTTTGTCGCTCTGACTGAACCTGTATATCCCTTTTTGTCTTGTTTTTGAGAACATATAGATGGAGGAGTCATTTTGTGTGTGGAAAATTAGCTAAATCCGTGACTAGCGATTATGGACTACAGCGATCCCTGCTTTGGGCCATATTATCAGCTGAAATACATTGAATGTTAAGGCCTACTAAAATTCGTGATAGAAAGCTCTAATTTGGGTACCTGCTATGTAATTCCCCATAGCGGACAAATGGTCTTTACTGCACTATATCACCTTGCTCGGGCGTGAATATTGTAAGGAGAATTTTTGATTTATGTTAATAAAATTTATTAAGTTATTTATTAATTATAAAATAAGATAAATAAAATTATATTAAGACATATTTTTAGAAAGTTTAAATTGTTTCTCAGAAGTTCGGTATATTTCAAGTATTTATTACACAACTTCTGGGAAAGTGGGAAACTAAGGCAAATTTGATGCTAAAGTCTCAATAATTAGGCTGCTTTCACATCATCTACGGCATACGTGGAGCGTGTTGAGCCAGCTTTTTAGGCTCTATTTGGAATAATTCTTGTCTGCATCAGCCATTTCTGATGGCACCTCAAAATTTACTCAAAATAGCCCAAATCTCAAGCTGGGTCTTCTGTTTTGTCCAGTTAAAGATTCAAATTTGTCTCAAAATTTCCTTTAGTTACAGTTTCGAAACTTAAAAATATGTCTCAAAGCTTAGCAAGTGTCTCGAAAGTTTGGATTGTCTTGAAAGTTTTGAAATGTCTAGAAGTTGTCTCGAAAGTTAGTTTGTCCCTAAAGTTCAAGTTTGTCTCGAAAGTTTATAAGTTTGTAGAAAGTTTTCAGAATGTCTAGAAAGCTCGACAAACTTTCTAGAAAGTTTTTCAAAGTGTCCAGAATGTTTGACAAACTTTCTGGAAAGTTTGTCAAAATGTCTAGAAAGTTTGTGAAACTTTCGAGACATATTTCGAGACAAATTTCCATATTTCGAGACAAATTTTCCAATTTTCTCAGAAACCTTCTGCACTTCCTGCGACTTATAATCTGACATACCCATTAAGAACTCGATTAGTTTCATATATTACATAAATCTTAGTGTCGCCGATATATTTTGTCGCTATGGATATTAAAGAGAAAATTTCAGCTTTACTTTTACATAATTACATAGTTACATAATTACATTAGTTTAGGATCGTGTACGAGTCTCTAAGAAGAGTTTCTGTGCATTTCTCTGTCATTGTGTGCTTCATTCTTTCAAGTCCTGAAAACAATTCATTGCCCTAAAAGACCGAAAAACAATAGGAAATCGTTTGGATTCTTTGTACTGCGCAACGATTTAATAAATGAAAGAAACTACTAATCTAAATCAAATGATTATTGCAGATGTTTTAGAGTTGAGTCGAAAATATTTTACTGAATTTATGCCGGCGGCAATGACAGTTAATTTACTTTCGAGCCAATAACGTCATCATAATTTAATCAAAGGATCGAAAGCGCTGCATTAATTTCGGTTTTAAGAGCGTCCTCCCGAAAATAATCTACCGAACGACCAAGTATTCAATTTCAGTCGTGCTGCTAAGGAACAATTTAATATTTTTACCTATTGCACTATGTGCATAATTTGTATTTACAAATATGTAGAATTTTCAACGTTCAATTCACTATTTCAATTAACATTCTAGTTACAATTTAATATTAGTCACCATATACTTTAAAGATTCTCCCGAAATAGCTAAAATTTATGCTTAGGAGGATTTTGAAACCCCCTCCCAGTGCAAGAGCTCACCTTCTCCAAGACCCAGACTTTTCCGGTTATTTGTACGGAATGCGCCTCCTGTACATATATTCTTTTCAGTGATGACGAAACTGAGCATTATGTACATAAATACGAAAATTTGTTCCGATCATAGGTTAATGCGGGAGGGTCTGACTCTCTCCACCCAGGACAAGGTACAACCCTACTGATGTTGAAGAAAAGAGTGAGGAAAACCTGAGCAAAGGGTAAGCAGAAATGGCCAGAAAAATTAGGTTTTCGCACCAAAATTCGCTTCGCCGAAATTTTTGACCAACATTTCTTAATTTTTAAAGAAAATCGAACAAAATTTTGAGATTTCTTTCAAAAAATTGATAATTTTTCCTTGAATTCTTTAAAACTTTTGAATTTATATTACTATTAGCGTTAATTTATGGTTATGGTACAGGCCCCTCTCAAAAATCACGGTTCTAGGTACAAGCCCAATCAGAATTTTCTTAGGACAAGCCAGCCCAGGATTCGACGCAATGTTATAGTGTCTGTCCAGGTAGTTGAAAAGAGGTAGGCCAAGGAAGAAAAAAATATCATTGTTAACGGCTGCGAAATCGTTCAAGCTCAAGCTCAAGCTAGATCATACTTTGTAAAGATCAAAATTATGGATTATATATACAACTATATATCAACCCGCTTTATGTCCGTCAAGGGGCAATTGGTAACGAAAATTGGGGAAAAATTTGCAAAAGGGATGGCAAACAGGATGGCTCTTGTACTAAAATTTAAAAAATTTTCTGTTACGTCGGAATGTTTTAACTAAAATTTTAAATTTTTCGTAAAACCAAAAGTGGAGTTTTCGAAAACCTCCTTCTTGAGGTGCAAGCCTACTGAAAATTTAGTTCACGTACAAGCCCCCTTAAGATCCTATGTTGGTGTATGGTCTTATCAGTATTATTATATCTTTTAGTTTGAAACTATTAATCATACCGTTTGTTTCTGTTAAGAGAACATTTTCATGTAAAGTCGAAGTTGCTTCCATCAATACAAATTTATTATTCAGTACGGAAAGCACGTGAATTAGTCTCAATATTCACGTCCTCGGATTATCAGTAGAAGAGAGTGAAATTAAACATTTTTGAATTCTGAACTTCAGTATACAATTTTTGATCTATAAAGGTATCAGAATTAATGTCACAGCCCGTAGCCTGAAGTTTGAACTAATAGGTCATATATGGGCTTACTACACTTAGAGGAAATGCACAGAAAACACGCGGATTGCTAATCTGCTACTAAAGATCAAGAATTGCAATATTATGAATTATCAATAATTGCAACTGTTATGAAGTTTATTTAAACAGTTATGGATTTTCAGATTTGTAATCGAAAGTTGTCAACGAGGCTTGTCAAAGTTCAAAGTTGTCTGTTCAAAGTCTGTTCAAACTTGTCAAACTAACTAGGCGACGAAAATGAAACCAATATCGTTCCATGACACATACCACAGCGTAGGATGTTATTAGCATCGAATAAAATACTACTAAAGTTTTATAGGTGTCGGACGCTACATACTCTACTTTAAATTCGTGACTGTATGGGCATTTACGGCTGCGACTTAAGTTGCCATTAAAAGCATTCTGTAGGAACGTTAGATGGCTAGCGACAAGCGGTGAGAGCCGATTAAATGTCTCGCGGTATTTGAACGATGGTGAAAACACATAGGTTTGATATGAACCGGTAATGTCGGTGAGTTCAGTTAGTGAGAAATCGCAAGCTGAATGAGCGATTTCTTGGGCTAACGGCATCTCGGTTAGATATCCATAGCTTTTGCACATTGTTTTCTTGCTTGCCTTCAGCAGATAATGCCGCCAAGTACCAAAACTGTTTTTGATTTGATGAAAAACAGAGTCTGCTTCAAACTGAAATCCGTCAAATGAAAAATCTTCAAGAAATAAGCTGTCCCAATCCAAGCTGTTTTCTGTATGAGGAAAGTGGACCTCCAAATCGTAGCTCAGGAAAAATGGCACAATTAGACATAGCTTATCGTTGGACACAGACTCAAAGAGTGACAAACCGTCATCAAATGGAAGCCGACCCGGCTTTTGAAACATCAACGAGCCCAGCAAAGCAGACTGGTATAGCTCTAGGGTAAGAAATATTCCAAAACCAATCGGAGCTTTCAGCAGTCTGTCATATTTTCGATCGACCATACCCGCAAAGTCAGTGAGCAATTTGGCCACTAGAATTACGCTCGGTACGATAATCCATTGGTGGGAACCTGAAAACGCACTTTGAAAACTAATGATCGGTTTTGGAGGGGGCGGTGATAGCACCCCAAGTTTGGCGTAATAAAAGGGTGTCATTACAGCGGACTTGGCTGTACTCAGATACCACCATTGAAGACTGAAATCGGCCCCACACGGCAATTCTTCTGTGTCTGACGTATGCAGTAAAGTGAAATTAAACTTCAGAAAGCTGTGAAAAAATAGAAAAACTAACAAGCCTTGGTTAGGCTTCAAATGACCCATGCAATCTATCTCTTCAGCTCGGCCAATTTTCTGCAGGCATTGCTGTTGTGCTTCGTTGGTTACGATGAAGGTAACATATCCGACAGTAAAATTATGCATAATGTTTGTAGGCAGTTGCATTATGGAAGTTGTCACTCTATGCTAACTGAAATCAGCTATGTGCACATCATTTCAGAAGTCACATCATTTAATATTCCTGAAGTCGGCTGCGAGATAATGGCCCTTTTCGGGGCCTACTTGTTTCTAATTGGGTACCATAAAAATAGAGAATTAAAGGATGTAACTGGATTCAGAGTCATGTATTCAACCTGAAAAAATGGCTCACTTGCTTGCTGATCAAACTGACTTTTTCAGTGCTGTGAAGCATTGTTGTACAATTTTACCAAAACTTTACATTATACATATTATTTTTAATTCAATAAAATACAGAAGTCAGAAAGTACAAGTAGGTGAAGCCAAAATTTAGTGAGACCAAAGAGTCAATGTAATTAACAGTCACCCGTCGGCTTGATGGATAGTCAGTCAGGCAGCAGTAAGGTTTTCGCTCTCGCTCTTGCGACCCTGAACACTATATTGCAATCGGTGATGTTGCATAAAAAGCGTAAATTCACTAAAGATGAAAACTGTTAAGCTGACATAAAATTAGTGACCTTTGTCACAGCTCAGAGTTGTTCCCTAAACTTGCTTGCAGTGCCTAATTGTGCCAATAACCGTGAGGCAGAATTGAGTTTGAGCCAGTTAATTAGTGTCTAAGGTAAATAGTATCGTGCCTAAGTCAAACAGAAAAACCTTGTTTGCTCTGTATCATAACGTGCACTTCTCTAAATGCTAACATCAGAGCAGTTGTTAGCTGTTTAAATTGCAAGACTTTCCCCACGTGTCCATCCTTGGGCTTTATGCCTCCTCAAATGAATTGGAGTAGCACAGTCTGAAATTCACATGCTGTGCACATTAGAGCCAGGCTCATACTTGTAGTTAAGTAAGAATTATCCTGGACTGCACCAAAGAAGATTCAGAATACCTACAGAACAGCAGAAACTTACGGTTAACTGCACCAAAAAAGTTAAAGAATGGCTGCGGATTATCAGAAGACTAACTACTAGTTTTCCATTAAAAAATAGGACTTAGTCTTCTTCTATTCCGTAGCATTCTGAAACTTTAGGTTGGTGCAGTCCAGGGTAATTCCTATTTTTAAAATCCAGAGTAAACCTTGCAGTAAACCTTGTTCTATTCAGTTGCTACTCTAAAGTCCACGGTCCTTTTGTCTCTAAAGCTGACAGCGGAAGGATGTTCATGCTTTAAAGGGACAAAAGGATATATATATATATATATATATATATATATATATATATATATATATATATATATATATATATATATATATATATATATATATATATATATATATCAAATTGCTAAGCAAGTTAGAGAAATCGTAAACTATACATTTGTAGAGTGCCTGCTGAACATTAAGGATGACCATATTTGGTCATTTCTCAAGAGATATAACTTCTTCGAAACGTTTGGTTGTAGACTTGGAACCTGCATCCCTAATTTCTCCCAGGATAATGTTTGCGTCCAATTTGAAGACAAGACGTTTAACCATTTCTTACCCTTTCATCTGAAAATGGTTGCCCTTAGGAACCTCGTCCAAACCAAAAGCGCATATTCATAGCAAAGTACGCTTTTGAATGCGTAGAATAAATCGTATATTACTACCGTAGGTTGTAGTTTTTCCTTTTCTCAATTGAAGTTTAAGCTAGCCTTTTCTCAATTTAACAGCCACCTGCATAACTGCACATACACGTAAAAGCAGTAACATTTAAAATAAGAGTGCAGAAAAGGAACTTATCAGAAAGCGTAGATTTACTTTCAAACCGTACGTACGGTATGTTTCTAACAAACAAACAACGTTTGTAATATACGGTTCACATTTGGACATTTGGACCAGTTAAACTCCAGCTTAAATGGAAGTTAAGTTGATCTGAAGTTAATCTTTTATCGCCACTGCACCAAATAAGTTCAGGATTACATTTATATTATCTTCCGATTAAACTGAAGATAATCGGAAACTTTTAATCCTGCTCTATAGTAGGTTTAAGATCGGATTAACTGTTTTTCTACTTTATTTAGACCCACTACTAGTGCTAGGAAGCATTGAATTTATCCAAATCCAGTCTACACTTTATATATAGATTGATACTTAAGTGTTGACGTGGCGTATTTTTACCAAATATTAATAACGAAATTTCTCTAAAATTTCAAAAACGCCACTTGTTTATCATTATTTGCAATTTTATATTTAGAATAAAAGACTGCATGCATTGTTAAAATTCGACATGAATTGAGACATTTGATTTGGAACTTGATTTTCCGAAGAACGGTAGGCGATTGATAAATGCCATTACATAGTCAGAAATGATAAAATTGCAATTCTAAGTACAACTATTTACATTACGACTACATTTATGTGTGGAAATGGCTAGTGTATGCTTTGCACTTCGAATTACCAATAATCGGATGTTAAACTTATTCGTGTGAACCGACGCATCGTTCGTTGAACAAAAATTTGATTAAAAATGGCTTGTTGCTATTGGTCGGTTGCTATCACGTTACCGTATTTCATTGGCCAAAACTCATTCACAAGAGAAATAGTTTAACTATAGATTAACTTCAGATTACTCAAGATTAGTTTAGCTTTTCTTAATCTAATTTGGTGCTACGAGAAAAAGTTTAACATTCGATTAAGTTAATCCTGAGTTTATCTTTTCCAAAGTTAATCGTAAGGATATGTTAAACTGAAGTTAATCATAAGCTTAATCTTATTTGGTGCAAACGGGCGAATGTTTGAATTTAATTTCAGTTATCAAATTAAAAGAAGTTACATACGGCATGTACACTACGTAATTGACTTTTTGTACCTACCTATCTATATATTGCTGCTTACCAAAATTTTCCCAAGATACTTCCGAAACAGCTGATGACGTTTAGCTGATGAACATAACATACATAACCCAACTACAGCACAACATAAATTCAGTTATATTTATCTCGACTTCAAATACATTGTCGTGCTTTTCATCTGTAATTGAAACGGACAAATCATTGAAGCTAAGCTACAGGCGTGGAAAACGCAGTAAACACCGTTCCATGATGCATACCACAATGTAGGATGATATTACAACCAAATAAAACACTATAAAGTTTTTATAGGTATCGGACGACATATAGTCTACTTTAGACTTCTGACTGTATGGGCATTTAGGGCGATGGCGCCGGCTTAAGTGGCGGTTGTAAGCATTCTGTAGGAAGGCTAAATGACTGGTGACAAGCGGTGAAAGCCGATTAAATTCTTCGCGATATTTGTACGATGGTGAAAACACATGCGTTTGCTACGATCCGCTGATGTCGGTGAGTTCGACTAGTGAAAATTCGCAGGCTGAATGAGCGATTTCTTGGGCCAACGTCATTTCGGTTAGATATCCATACGTCTGACACTTAGTCTGGTTTGTTGCTTTCAGCACGTGATGCCGCCAAGAACTGTGCATTTTTTGGGCTCTTCGTAAAACTGAACCTTCCTCAAACTGAAATTCCTTAATTGAAATGTTTGCTAAATACATGCTATCCCAATCCAAACGGGTTTCTGTATGGGGAAAGTTGGTTTCTAAGGAGTCGTTAGAAAAAATGGTAGCACAACTGTCCTCTTGACTCAAAAAGGGATAAACCGTCGTCAAAAGGAAGCTGGCTCGGCTTTTGAATGACTAACGAACCCAACATTGCTGACTGATACAATTGAAGGGTGAGAAATATTCCAAAATTTATTGGTGTCTTTAGCAGTCTATCATATTTTCGACCAATTACCTCAGCAACCCCAACAAGTAGTTTAGTCACTAGGATAACTACCGGTACTATAATTCCCTGGTTGAAACCAGAAAATGCACTTCGAAAGGTGATGCTCGCCTTCGGCGGAGGATGTGATAGTACTCCTATTTCAGAGAAATAAAAGGGTGTCATTACTAGAGACTTGACTGTATTCAAATACCAAAATTGAAAACTGAAATCGACTCCCTGCGACAGCTCTTCCGAGTCCAACGTATGGAAGAACACATGTTATAGCTCTTTCTTATACCAGTTTTATTTTTAAGATATAAAAGTCACCGTCTTTTGACCATTTTTCTCTTGTCAAATTACTGATGAGGTCTCCTGCAATATATTAAGCTTAAAATTCAAAACTATTTTGAAATTTTTTGCTTGTGATAATAACTAAAAGCTTTGTACACAAGAAATAAAAATGCTCCTAAAGAGCAAAGAAAGGAATATGAGTCAACATGGAACATGTAAAATGCTAAATATTGTCGGTTGTAAATTAAGAATAAGACAAGCATGTAAAATGCTAATATGAGTCTGGTGAGGTTGGAAAGTGCAGAAGACAAGTTTGTACACGCACCAATATGAGTGCATGCCAAATAGACTCATATTGGCATTATTAGTATTCTGAAGGCAAGTGGTTGCGAATTTCGGTTATATATCACTCACGTAATGTCAGCATGACGAGACAGGGTACTTTTAGGGTGGATGACAGGACGCTCCACAGGTTACGCACGTATATACGTGTATTGTCACGAAAGTTAACATCAGATTTAACTTTGAGTCTCTGAATACATGAGTTATACAAACGCTTATTAAAAATGTTATATATATATCCGTCCGTCGGCGCATTGTTGACTAACAGCGGTTTAACAGTTTCCTAAGGAGAAAAGTTGACAATGTTGACCATGGTTGGGATATCCATGTGACGTCAATAACGCTACTTATTCGTCTTAACTCCTTGGTAGAAATATATCCGTTAGAATTCCGCAATGGATGCATGCATTATTGTTTTTTTACGGCATGCCAATATGAGTCTATTTGGCATGCACTCATATTGGTGCGTGTACAAACTTGTCTTCCAACCTCACCAGACTCATATTAGCATTTTACATGCTTGTCTTATTCTTAATTTACAACCGACAATATTTAGCATTTTACATGTTCCATGTTGACTCATATTCCTTTCTTTGCTCTTTAGGAGCATTTTTTTTCTTGTTTATCCACTTTTTACATGTCGTTGACATAAAAGCGTTAAAGAATCATTAAGCATTATATATGCATTAAATACTCTGACTCACGTGTGTGGTTCTATGACAAATTGGCTCAGTTCCACCATACCATGACACCCCCCACACCAGACCGCTCCACAGCAAGTTAGGGTAAGTGGTTCTATGATAGAAGCTTAGTTTTCCTCCCACCCCTACCCTGAACGGGAGGCCAAATTTCACTGACCCTTGTGGAAGCAAATTTGGGTACCCCTTGTGAGAGCGACTTTTCTTAAGCGTACTTTTGAAAGCGATTTTTAAGCGTTGTTTAACGTTTTTTAACGAAAAACAGCTATTTTTTAGCTAAAACAACGTTTTTTGGGCGTTTTTTAGCGAAAAACAGTGATTTTTAATGAAAAATTCCGGCGTAGCCTGGCCTGCAACCAATTATTTTGCAAAGGAGTAAGGTAATCATACCGTAAATAAAGGCACAATTCTGAATATTCTAATTCTGGATAACTAATAAATAATTACCAGTTTCAACTAAATAAACAATTAATTAAACAACAAGAAACAAACAATAAAGAAACAATAAACAATTTAGCATTACTTATTTAAAACAATTCAGCATTACATATTAACATTTTGCGTCTCTATAGGTTTATGCGTCTGCGAAATCTTTGCTGAGGTGTTGATAACAGTTTTAACCCTGGTTCACACTGGTGTCTTATGTCTTATGTCTTATGTCTTTTGTCTTAGGTCTCGTGTCTTATATTTTATGTCTTAAGACAGAACCGTTCACACTGCTGTCTTATGTCTCTTGTCTCAGGCCGCACATTTGATCTTTTCAACCAATCAACTTGACAATGGCTAGACTAGCTGCAATGTGGTTGGTTTATCCCTTAAGACAAAAAGACATAAGACATAAGACATAAAACACCCAAGTGAACGCCTTAAGACATAAGACATAAGACAAACGACATAAGACATAGACACCAGTGTGAACCAGGCTTTTGAACCACCTTTTTCTTGTGTCATAGTGGCGGTGCTTATACACCCGTTCGACGTATTGCATACTTGTGAGTTTGCCTATGTGTAA
>JASAND010024598.1:0-25821 GCA_030248195.1 Trissonchulus latispiculum
TCCGAAGACCCCGGGTAATTCGTGTCGTGGAGGGACCCGGGGACCGCCTATCAGGCATAAGGGTCCCCGGGTCAGAAGCAGTGCTCCCCGTGAGCCGTCCGCAGACATATGGGCTCACGGGGGCGGCCAGAATGTGAGTGCCTGGTTGGCAGTTGCTGAAATAAAAACCCTAAGGGAAAAGGGGGGAAGGGGAGAGGTGCTATAGTCCAGGCCTCCATATAATTGGCGCAAGACACACCTCTCCCGGGTACATACGGACAATAAAGGGGCAACAATTGTAAGCTAATGTTCCTAGGGGAGAGAGACCAACCTCTCTCCCCGACTGCCAGCCAAGCACTGACTGCAAACTGCTAATTGCAGTCGAGACCCCAGTAGGGGGCTGGCCTTAAGCTTGCTAGCTTCTGATTGGGTGTTTTTGAATGATCACGTTTTGTTATTGGGCTACCGAGTCGTGACCTACGGTAGCCCACAGGCGCGTCTGGCGGCTGGAGGACCCCCAAATTTATGGGAACAGATGACCCCTAATTCAGACAGAAAGGAGGCCAAAGGCCGGATTTTAAGTATCAAGTTTTAGGGGTCTCTGCTGGGGCCCATAAATCTGGAGTAAACAGAAACTCCAATATTTTCAAGAATCGGTCCTCCAGCGGCCAACACAAAAGGTCTCCCCTGCTTATTAGAAAGCAAGGGAGCTACACCTGTTTGGTCCGTCAAGGACCTAAAGAAACTTAAAAGACGAAAACAAATTACGTAAGTACCAAGAACTAGGTACCTAAGATAAAACTAGTAATATAAAAATACCTAGAATTATAAACTACCTAAGTACCTACTATTATTGTATAATTGTATATCTGTATGTATAATTGTCTACCTATATTAATGCTGAGTAGCGTAAGGCTGGATTCAGCCTTTTGTGGGTGGGAGGTCAGCGGTGACCCTTATAAGGTCACTATTGTAAGACTTACGTGAATGAAGGCATGAATGGCATTCGTTCACGTAAGGTCTGGGAGCTTTCCTCGCTCTCCAGACAAACGGACGGGCGGTCAAAGATAAAAGGCCGACCCATAAAAGGGAGAAAAGAAAAGGGAGGAGTTAAGTAACTCCCTTAAAAATGGAATTAAAACTAGTAGGTAGGATTTAAAAATGTGTAATTAACTTGTACTTTTTGTTGTTTCAGGAATTAAAAGAAGAACTGTGTTAATAATGTGTAAATGTTCTTGTTTGTTGTGTAGATGTACGAATAAGACGGATGATAATGTGCTTTCTTGTTATTTAAAGGGATTTTACGCCGTAATTGGCCATTGCGCAACGCTGACAGGAGAAGGGGAAAGACAGGAGAATTAAAGGGGGTCTCAAATACGACCGCCCTTACACAAGACTGACGTAATAGGGGTTTATGCAAGTGTGGGAGGCCTCAATACGACCGTCCCACACACGTACAAAAAGGGCAAAAGGTCAAGGGTTCGAATCCTTGCTCTAAGAGTTGAGATAGACTAGGTAATTATGCATACTTTAGACAGTTCTAACACCTATTGAGTTCACTAATTAGTGTAGTTCGAGGGCCTCAATACGGCCGCGGGAACACAGTTAAGACACATTGATTAAGCCCTGTTAATTAACCAGATTGTTGTGATTTTTAAGGCAATTCTGGCAGTTCTGACAGACAGACAATGCAGGTATAGGTTACAATTGACAGTAGACAATAAGACTTGATTCTTTATACAATTATCTGGCATAGACTACTGGACTGGCCATGAGATCTTCAACCGAACCGATTAATAGAACTAATTGATAACTCTCTAGATTAGCCTTTTTTTGGCAGACTTCCGGGTAAGGCCTAGATTATTCTTTACTAAGGCCACCTTATACTAGTTATTGATAACCTATCCCTAGTTGCTAGGTGAGGCTGTAATAACGCGAAACACCTTTTTACTGAATGAAACAACAATTATAGTAACAGAAACAGTAATTTCATTACAATTGTCTAAAGACTGGATTTTTCTGTTTTTCCCGTAGTGATCACCCAAATTGACTTGTCAAACCTAAATTTTGCCTACCTATGTTACAAACTCATGATTATTTATTCAAAATAAATCTTTGACAATTATAATCATGTACAGTGAAATATGCGCATCACAAAGGCTAAAATGGCAAGCGCTGCATCGGTTTCAAACATAGTTTTATACAAAATTACAATAGCATAGCATAGACAATTAACACCACTGTATATATAAATCACCGAATATAGGAACTACGACTAAAAGAAACAATTTTATATAAAAATCCAACATATCTGTAACTCTACTTCAAACGTATCTAGAGGTTAAAACACGCTATAGAACTAATACTTTGGTTAAAGGGGAAAAATGAAACTATGACCTGAAAATTTCTAGAGGACCAACAAAAAGTTAAGCAAAGAGAAAGCAAAGGAGACAACATTTTCACTCCTGTTTGAAAAGTTCCCAAATAATTAAGAACAAATAAGACTTTTTGAGATTAAAAAAGTATATCAAAAAATCTTAAAAAAGGTTAGCCAAACTGAAGATGCCGCTATCATCTATATCAACTAAACTGTACTATTGCATTGCAACACAACGCATAGGGTGATCTGACATTTGCAGTTCACGGGAGACATTTCTAAATTTCGCAGAAAGAGCTTTCTCTAAAAAATGCGAGATTTCTAAAAATTCCGCTCCCCTAACAGAACTACACCCAACTTTCCATATGGCTAGACAGCCTTTCTTAACATTATCCTAAGCCGGCAATACGGAGTCTTGCCTTCCTCGAAGCATGGCATTTACAAAACCTTTTCGGACTCATTTTTTATACCAAAAAGCAAAAAAGGCGGAGAAAAACGCTCTAAAACTTGTCGTCAACGGTAGATATTTCAAGTGTGAAAAGTCAAAACTTTCTCCTTTTCTTAATCTCTCAGCTCATCAGCCTATAACTCATCAACAACCTAAAAAAACCATCCACCCAAAAATACACAATGAAAATTCACTAAAAATACAAAACTAATCTTTCTACCCCCCCCCCCCCGAAAACCAACCCCCTTACTACAAAGGTTGCCGTCTCTGCTCCTTCCGATACCCTTCATACAGTTTCACAATACAGGCACAAGCAAAGGCGTACTGGGAAAAGGTCTGCACCATACCGGGCCGTTGGTCCCGCATTCGCTGGAGCAGTTCGGCGGGCCGGACCGGACTGCCCTGTCGGATCAGCTCCAGGGCCCAATCGCACAGGATATAGACCCCGGACCGGCCCACGCCGGCCGAACAGTGAACCAGCAGGGGACCGCTGGCACCCATCGATTCACGAGATCGAATATCATGAAGCAGATCCACAAACTGAGAGGACTTTTTGGGCACGTCGTGGTCGGACCAGCCCAGATAGTGAAACTGTAGAACGGACAGTTCCTGTGAGGTTACGGTGTTGATCAGGGACAGTTCGCGAACTAGATAGGCCGACCGGTTGGCCGGTCCACCAGCGGCCCAGCCTAGGAGACTGGGGCCGCAGCGGCGTCCGGAGGAATGTTGGGAGAAGGCGTCACCCCGACTCTCGTGGACACAGGAGACCAGGAGATGGCCGTACTCTCGACACTGGCCCTCTTCTGGCCAATACCTAGAAAAAAGGAAGAAAAGACTAGAGGAAATGTGAAGGGGATGAAATGAATTAATGGAATGGGAAAAGTTATATCTTAGCTTGTACAGCATCGTAATGTACGTTAACAGCCAGAACGCAGTGTAAAGTAGACCAAAGCTACATAATGGTGGTTTCAATCAGAAAATGCAATCAGAAATGACACTTCAATTTTAATTATTCAATATAAAAATTTATAGCACATTTTAAGGTTTCTTCAATTTAAACTTAATGCAAAATTTTGAAACGACAAAATTTAGGATCGTAGCAGCAGTATTCGAAATTCCTGCAATGCTAAACCTTAACAATGTTTGCAAATGACCCGACGTTCGATGGCTATCGAAAATTTGCACAGGAATATCAACAATACCAATAACATTAGCTTATTTAAATTTAACCCTTACGTTATCTTTAAGATTAACCCTTACGTAACCTTCGTGACTAACCGCTGCGTAACCAAAACAACATATCAGGGGGAACGTTCAGGGTAAAACACCTAAACCCAGGTAAATTCGCTCTCCCAGATTAATTTTATGTTCAGTATAGCCAAATTAACCCGGCGGCTTTGCAACTTAAGGAGGGGGGTCGCTTTTTTGGGCGATTTTTCGACCTTCTCCGATTCTGCTCATTTTTACATATTTTGTACTCCCAATGGGTCCGCGAAACAAGACGAGTGCGTTTTGCGTAATATTGCTGCTATCGTTCTGTAGACCCCTTCAAAGGTGACTCCGACATGTGTTAAACATAGGAAAATGAAAAAGTTAAGGTAAAAAAGTTTGTGTCCAAAAATTTTTTCGCTATGTAAGAGACTCGGCTCTGAAATTTTGCACACTTGTTAAGGACATAATGTAGAGTGCAGCGAGTTACTCTGGTGCAATTCTGTTGAGAATTATAATTTTGGCAAATAGCCAAACTCGGAATTTTCACAAATGCTGACTTTAAGAATTTGCCAAAATTCTAATTCTCAACAGAATTGCACCAAAGTAACTCGCTGCACTTTACATTATGTCCTTACCAAGTGTGCAAAGTTGCAGAGCTGAGTCTCTTACACAGCGAAAAAATTTTTGGACACAAACTTTTTACCTTAACTTTTCCATTTTCCTATGTTTAACACATGTCGAAGTCACCTTTGAAGGGGTCTACAGAACGATAGCAGCAATATTACGCAAAACGCACTTGTCTTGTTTCGCGGACCCATTGGGAGTACAAAATATGTAAAAATGAGCAGAATCGGAGAAGGTCGAAAAATCGCCCAAAAAGCGACCCCCCCCCTTAATCCGGATTTAGCCTTCGATTAACTGTGACTCCAGGGGCCAATGTTATCAAAGCTTAAACCCGAGTTAAGTCGCTAACCCGGGTTACTTTGAACATGAAATACACCTGGGTTTACGTGTTGAAAACCCCTGGCCCCACCGAATCCCAAGTTAATACGTTAACCCGGGTTACATTCAAGTGTTAAAGATTGCCAAGTTAAGTCACGCTGACGCTGGCGTTGATAATGTCTCTTTCAGGTCACTTAGACATCAGCTCAAACTGAACAGTAACCCCAGGTACTTACTGATAGCATTTGGGTCGCCCTTTTTCTACCGTCTCTGTCAACATGATGATCACATTACACATATTCTCAAAGACCATCTGCCAGAAGTCTTCCACGGTGGCGCCCAGCGGGCCCTGGGTGGCGACGTAGTGTCTGGAGGTGAACCCGCTGGGATTGAACAGGGTTAGCCGGTTGGCGTTGATGTAGGTATTATCTAAATAAAACCAAAGAAAACAAAAACTAGACTAAAGATAAACTAAGAAAACAAAAACTTACCCATCCATGAAAGGCTTTTAATTTCAACTTTGGGTTGAAACTAAGCACGCACAAATTTAAATCGATTAGTTTTACGCACGAAAAAGCAAGGTAAGGAAAACAAGAAAGCAGAAGAAAGTCATGTATGTACAAGTAATAAAAATGCTCCTCCGGAGCATGAAAAAGTAATATGGGTAGTTGTGAGGTTGTAAAATCAAGAGAGGACTAGTCTTAAAAATGCTTAATATGGGGCTAGGTTCAAAAAAAGAAGAGGACTAGGTTGTGGGCGAATTAATACGGGCACAGCTTCGCCGAGCAACCCATATTCGCGGACTGAAAAAGTTATATATTTTTATACGTACCAGTGTTCAGATTTAGTTACGGCACGTAAATAATATAAGACTACTGGGCTTTTTCTAGTGGGGGGGGGGGGGGGGCGCCCCCCAACTTTTTGGGTTCCCCCCCCACTCGACCCCTTCCCCCCCACTCGGCCCCACCCCCACTTTTTTGGGCTTCCCCCCCACTCACCATAAGGTGCCCAGAAAATGCCAAATTTTAAGGATTTTTGGTCAAAATTTTCAAAAATTTTCCGGCTTCGCCGGAATTTTTTCTCAAAAATCGTCTATTTTGGTACTCAAACTCGATTTTTGAGCACGTTTTAGCATAGTTGTAGCAGTATATGTAGAAAACAGTCTATTTTTACTCCATTTTTAGCGATTTTAGACCACTTTGGATTCCCCCCCCCACTTTTGGGTCCCCCCCCCCCACTAGTGGGGGGGGGCTCCCCCCACTCTCCCCACCCCCACTTTTTTCGCCTAGAAAAAGCCCAGGACTATGATAAACGAGTTTTAGTGGAAGCAAACATTTCTTTCGATAAACTCTTAATATTTATCTACTGAGCGTTTTAACCATTTATAAGAAAAGTATATATTTCAACAATAACTTCAGGATCAGGACACTCTCCGACGATCTTCTATTTCTATTCAACCGTTAGCGTTACAATCATAGCTTTGGTTCTTTCTAGTCCAGCACAACCAAATTATATACTATATAGTTTACGCATAACTGCTGGAACTGTAATTATTGACTGACATTAATTGCTTTGTATATGGCAATCGCCATGGCGAAGCGTGAAAGCCCGCGAATATGGGTTGCTCGGCAAAGCTGTGCCCATATTAATTCGCCCACAACCTAGTCCTCTTCTTTTTTTGAACCTAGCCCCATATTAAGCATTTTTAAGACTAGTCCTCTCTTGATTTTACAACCTCACAACTACCCATATTACTTTTTCATGCTCCGGAGGAGCATTTTTATTACTTGTCCTTCTGTCATTTTAAAGGTTCCCTTTCCAGCAGTGAGCTGACGCAGATAAGGAGCTTGAAAAATGCAATAGGCAGGGCAAATGTGAGCAAATGGGCTTTCATTTTTTACCAAACATGACTACTTTTGAAGACTTTAATTTTTGACCCACGCCGGCCACCCACCCACAGGTCGGTGGAGCCACTTTTTGTGGCTGGTATAATGACAAAACTTGATCGCCTCGCCAAGGGCTTTCATTTGATACCAAACTTGACCACTTTTGAAGACTTCCAGCTTTGACCCACACCGGACCCACAGTGGGTGAGGCACCCACCCACAGGCCGCTGGGGTCACTTTCTGTAGGTGGTATAATGACAAAAGTTGATCACCTCGCCAAGGCCTTTCATTTGACACCAAACTTGACCACTTTTGAAGACTTTCATTTTTGACCCACACCGGACCCACTGTGGGTGGGGCACCCACCCACAGGTCGGTGGGGCCACTTTTTGTGGGTGGCATAATGACAAAAGTTGATCGCCTCGCCAAGGGCTTTCATTTGATACCAAACTTGACCACTTTTGAAGACTTTCATTTTTGACCCACACCGGGCCCACTGTGGGTGGGCGCTGTGGGTCAGGGGTCACATCCACCGACTTCAGTAGTATGCTCATCGTTTTCAGCGACCCCGATTTACTATATATGGGTACCACCCCAACGCCGAAAAACGCCATTTTTAGTGCCTTTTAGGCCATTTCTTGTAAACGTGGCACTTAGAAACTTTTCGTGAAAACAGGTGAAAAAATGCAAAGTTTGGGCTCATCTCCTGAAAGCTACAGAGCGAAATTAAAAAATCCCCTTCGTTACATTCCGCGCATAGTCCGAAATATTCAAATAAAATAAACCAAACCGATCTAGCTGCTAGCCTGTGAAAAAAAGTCGATCACAACCGAAGTGCCAAAATAGCGAAAGTCCGACTTTGGGGCCTTGGCACAGAGCCAAAATTGGCCAGGTGCCAAAATGACCAAAAAAGGTTGCATGGGAGGACCCTGCCTACCAACACATAATAGTAGTATAGGACCAGAATGCCCATATCGCTCCAACACTGCGCTGACATAAGCACTTCCGAAAAGCGTTTATTAACCGAGAAAAAACAAACGCACGGTAACTCCCGCCTAGTGCAAAATTTCGAAGTTCGGAATTTTAACCAAAAGTATGGTGGTACTTGTAGTACTGCTCGAGTACTTTACGATGGTAACATTTTTACCCCTCCCAGACCTCTAATTAGCTGGCACCAGGCCAACACTGTCTCCAGGGGGCCGCGCAGACGCCTTTATACCCATATTATGTAGGGGCGCTATCGCGCCCCTACATAATATATACCGCGGAAGATCCAAAAATTCGGACCTCCAGTGGGAATCGAACCCAGGACATTTGGTGCACTAGGCCAACTCTCTGCCAACTGAGCTAAGGAGGCACAAGCGCATCAAGCTTGTTCGAGTGATTAAAGCTGAGCATGTAATGATCATTGTATTTTTCACAAACCTTGCAATAATCTACAGTTTGCACTTCACACAAGCAGTCCTTGCCAG
Source organism: Trissonchulus latispiculum (assembly GCA_030248195.1). NCBI lineage: Eukaryota > Metazoa > Nematoda > Enoplea > Enoplida > Ironidae > Trissonchulus > Trissonchulus latispiculum. Next base: position 8,317 of record JASAND010024598.1, read on the forward strand.
GTCAATTGAAGTTTGCAAAGCAAACGCAAACTCTTGGAATAAGAGTAGAAAACTGTAAAAATAAATAAATAAATAAAATAGAATACATAAAGAATAATACTGTAAAAGTAGAATACAAAATCAAACACCAACCATTTCGACTCTCCTGCAGAATCACCCGCGTCGTATCATAGGGCAGGATGTTGAGATAGCGATTTTTGGTCCGATTTTCAGGCTGAAGCGCAGCAGCGCACTTTAGGCCCGGTTTCTGTCGGGGCACGGACTCGAATTGGGTCTCCAGGGCTCGGAGACCCACATCCGTCGAGAGGAAGGCTCGAATCTTTTCGATGGACGCGGTCAGATCTGGTTCCTCCAGGGGGAGCTCCGGGGCCAGAGATTCGCTCCGCTGCGGCTCTCCACCGGATAGGCTGGGTGCCCCGCTGACATTAGCCGCGGGCACCCTTCGGGCACCCTCCACCCCGTTGCCCACGGAGCCATAGTCTTGGAAATACTGCAAAAAAACAAAGGATTATATACGCGGGAAAGTATGACTTAAATCGCACAAATTATCGTTGAAAGAAAAATTGTATATTTAATTAATTAAGTATATACATATGTGTAATTAAATATACAGATTAAAGTATAATTTACAAACAGTTTACATATCTGTTTCACAACACAATAGTGGCAATAGTGTTCCTTGAGCTGCTCTGAATCAAGACACACACAAATTATTAGGCTCACTTTTTCAACATCATCATCAAATTTAATCAAATCAGGAGCGTCCATGTAAGCAAGAAAATATCACAAATTTAAAGCAAAAGGAAAGGCTAAAGAGTCAATTATAATTATATACAGCTTAAATGTATGTGAAAATTGTAATCAGTAAAAAAACCCAACAACTAACTAGATAACTGCTCAAATTGCAACGCCTATATACACGCTCAGAAGGCAAGCTCACAAAAGCTACAGCTTATATTAAGAGATTTATCAATGACTGACTGGCGCAAAAATAGCGTAACTTTAAAAAAGTAAGAAAACTACAAAAAACTGAGGAAAAATCCACTGGAGCCAGAAAAGGCAAAGCAGGAGAGACGGGAAAATAAATGATCCTTTCAAAATTAACAGCTGGAAAAATCCGGGTAAAAACTTGACGTCGCTAGGCTTTTTATCAGAGACTCGCTTGCCATATGTTTCTCTCTACAAATATACACTAGGTACAAGGTATATATTTGAATAAATGGACAGAAGACCACAAGAATGTGATAAAGCTATAGCCATTATAACGTATATATATTTACAGCTAATTTGGGGTATTTTCAGGGTTATTTTCCCGAGGTGGGATTTTGGGGTGAGGGGAGATTTTTGGTTAGAAACAGCCATGTTAAGAAAAATTCTCCGGCGAGGTCAGAAAATTTTGCCCATTTTTGGCAAAACGTTGGGGCCTCAAAAAATCCTGGGAGGGGCGATTTCGGGGAAGGAAGGCTTTTCGCCGCCGCCACCTCCCCTGTAAAAATACCCTGAATATGTACGTACGTACATATGTTTTGGCAAACCATTATAGCTTGTTAATTTTTTTATACGCGCGGGCACGTGAGCCTTTCTAGCCCAGTGATTTCTTGCTCTTACGGAACAACGCTACAAGCGGAGGATCATGTCAATTAACACAAAAAATGCCAAGTTAATGTTGACAAAAACGATTGACTCGCACGACTATACAGCTGTGACATATGGTGTGACAAACCATTAAACCTGAAGTTCAAGAAAGGTTTTGTCTTGAAAGTCAAAACTTCCTAAATTTCAGTCAATTTTTACCAATAAATTAAACTTGACTATGATCGCACCAAGACACAACTTTTTGAATATCAAAGACATCATCAGCAAAAGAACTTGACAACGTGTCTCTCAAGTTATTGCTTACAAATTCTTGATTATTTTTATCTAAGATACAAAAGGGTTATCCGAATATCCGACACGGTCTTTTCCAACAATCGAATATTATCATGCCACTAAGAATTTGCTTTAAACAATCTTCCTTCAAGAGTAGCACTCAAATGCAGTTGCAGCAAACAACGCAAAACGATGGCCTAAAAGTGTTGTCTAGAGTGGTCATTTTAACATGTGTGTGTCCGTCTAGTGGAGGTTGGTTACGTAACACAGCAGCTGATAGCAAAACAGGAAGCATTTGCTTAACCACTGGGTTGGGATGGGTTGGGTAAACAAAATGGCAACGTTTGGCACCGAAAATAGCAAAATGGAGTTGTGAGGTTGGGGGGGGGAGTTTTAGCTGAAGAGTCAGATTTTGAGAAGTGTCCGTGCTGCTAAAACCCTACTAAGTCACAGCCTAAAGACTAGCTGGACTTGCCTCATTTCTAGGTATACAATTATGCCACTCCAGTCAAAAGTACGACGTAATGGACAGTTTATATATATATTTCAAAAACTGAAGTCCATAAAATTGCATTATGAACGATAGTTAAAACCCATATTATGTAGGGGCGCGATATAGCTTATTATAAGTATGCATATAAGAAGATTGAGATGAATTGAAGTCAGCATAAAGTTAGCACCACAAATACAGACAGCAAAAACTGTCACAACTTTATCAGTACAGACAGAGTTACTTAACTTGTATATATACAGTGGATGCATCCAATACGTAATAAAACTGATCCGGTTTTATTACAATAACTAATACACTAAAGCAAGAAAATTATGGGAAAGCAAAAAAAACGGGGAAGAAACCAGTTTTTTTGCAAATTATTCAGCAACTATTCTCAATAGGCACTGTTTAGCTTGACGGGTCAAACTTGTATCTTGCAAGCAGCAAAATGAGTAGACCAAAACTGTTCTACAGAAATATATATGTAATTTATACAAACATGCCTATAATACAGGGTTTTTTTTCAAAATTTTACCTGTGCTTTTTAGTGTGTTTTTTTAAGAAAATGTGTGTTTTTTAAAAAAATCTGTGTTTTTCCTGAAATTCGCTTTTCGCAGTTTTAACACGTTTTTAACGGTTTTTACAGCATTTTAAACTATATTTAGCATTTTCGCGTTTTACAGAAGAAGTACAAAGCATATATTGCATGCTCAGTCTTCATAAACGATATTTCAATGTTCTGAACGTTAAATATTTGCATTGATGACGTCTTTTTTGCGCTACAATGGGGGTCGGGGGGCGGAGCCCCCCAGACGTTCAGAATTTTTTGAAAATTGTGACAATTTTGGTCTGAAATCCTTCAATCCTTTTACTTTTCGACAGTTTATTTTATTCCAGTCATTTGCAGAATTTGGAAACGTAATTTCATAGAATAATTTGCTTATACAGTCCCTAATGACACCGTTGCTTAGAATAATGAAGGCTACACGAAAACTAATGCCTAGACGAAAACAAACAGAAGTAAAAACATAGATATATAGCGAATACTTGCGCCGAAGGCGCAAAATTTTTTGGAAAAACTTAAAAATTAGGCTTAAAATTAATAAAAATTCGCTCCTTCAGGTGAAAATGTGAGTGTGCTTTTTGGTGTGTTTTTTTAAAATTTTGTGTGTTTTTTTAAAAAAAAAGTGTGCGAAAACACAATAAAAAACACAAAAAAACAGTGCTATAATAAAGAGTTTTAAGTTCCAAACAATTTTTGCTATTTTTAGCACGAACTAACTGGAAATGGACTAATCAAAATGATAGAAAGATAATTTACATACACAACAGCAAAATTTGACGTTCGTTTGCATACAAGCAAAAAAAGTTGTTTTAAGCACAAAGTTGAAACTCAAATTCACAGCTTTCGCTCATTGTTATTTTAATGAAAAACCCAAAATTTTGAAGTCATCTTTTTCTGCGGAGAAAACAAGTTTTCAAACCCTTCTCGCTATTTCTCTTTCTATTTCTAAAAAAACCAATTCCAGAAAATTGGCCTAGGCGCAGCTTCTGTTAAAAAAGCCTTTAAAATAAAGTGACATGATGGCTTAAAAACGTAGACAACAATAATTGACGGAGATTACTATTGTACGTATATATTAGCATAAAAGCAAAAAACAACGTGAGTCATACGTACGTACCTATATTGTTAAAAAATTGTTTATTTATATACAGGACGCATCTAATGTTCAGCTGAACAAAAAAGTTAATAAAAAATACGCAGATATGAAAGCAAAGACCACGCAAAATCCGGTTTTTCTAAAGTTTGACAAAAACACGTCCGCCTACCAAATTAACCTCAGTAAATTCAACAGAAGAAAGGATATAAGACTACCTACATCTAACGTATTCTAAAATTAAAATTTTGGAACATATTTATAGAATCATAGGCACCCCCATATTTTCTAAATATTCAGATTGCACCCCTGCTTTTTTGGCTCAAATCCGCGAATCAATAGAGGGGGGGACAAGAATTTGCAAAAATATTGCAGTTTTCTAGGTTACACATTTAGGCTGCTTCGTCACAGTTCTTCGTGTTATTTTTATTGTCCAAAATAATATGTACATTTCCTTAAAATTGCAGCACTGTACAATTTACCCACAGACCCACAATAAAAATAGAATTCCCGGCTGCGGTTTCAATTTTACATCATTTTACTCCCCCCACATTGGTGTTCACCCATTAGTGGGGGTGGGGCGGAGGCTATCCCCTCCCCACCCCCACTTTCTGGCAAAGAAAAACCCCCAGTACAGTCGCATTCTATGACGGTTCTTTGCTAACTGAAAGTCAACATACAACGTATGTTGTCAATGCTTATATGTACTATGAACTGATAACAGATCACACGTAATTGGGACAGTTAGCACCTATGTACAACGTAAACGCTGATAATAAAATCAAATTTCCTAACAATAAAATCAGACGAGGAGACATGCCCTAAAAATAAAAAAATTAAGTAGGTGCGATCAGCGCGATCAACAAGTAAACTCACAAAGTTTGACGAAGAAATTTCGGTAAAACCAGTAAAATAAAAACAGGAAAAAAGACGTGTGGGATCGCAAAAATTGTGTCATAATTTATCTATAATGTTGACACGACGCCGAAAATGCTCTCCGTCGAAGCATGGAAAATGCAATATGTAGGATACTAATGCTAGGTTTTTAAAACGGAAAACAATTGAGAGAATTCTCTGCCTGTCTGCTTCAAACTAAATTTTCTTTGAGAAGATAGTTAATTATTTTAATGATAGAGGGATTTACAGCACAACACGCTCATAACAAGTTTTACACTACGTAGAAAAACATTCATACAAACGTACAAAAATATGTGCACAAAACATATGTAGGTGGCTTGTAAGATTACCAGCTTTGGAGTAAACCTACTAAATTGTTTTTAGATTCGTTCAGAACTTGACATTCCTAAAACCCAAAAGAAATCAGAAATTTATAGTTTCGGAAGATCTAAATCAATCTATTGATTTTTGTGCAATCATCATTTTTTCTGAGATTGCGTAGACGTATAATTCACGAAAATAGAGTTTCGGAATCGGGTTCTCAAAATCTCAAGGTTTAAAAGAAATTCGGATAGCAGTCCAAAGTGCATGGCAAGCTGAGCAACTTTTGTAACTTTATCACTAAAATTTCGGGAATTCAACGAAATGTAAAATCTTTCCAAGTTTAAATTGCCCACAATATGGGCATCATTTTAAAGAATTTGACGAGCTGAACAACTTTTATAATTGAACCAACTTCCAAATTCTCAAAAAAACCGGGATACCCAATTTTTCAAATTTTAGCACTATTATTGGTACATTATTCGAAAAATGAATCAACTCCTGAGGACGCAACAAAATCTCGGAATTCATGAAAACCTGAAACTGAATATACGTACGTATATATCGCTACATATTACAACGGGCAGCTAGAAACCATGTATTAATTATTAACTATTATTAATTAATTATTAACCATTATTAATTATTCCTAATTAGTTACGTACTCTGGTGAAGGGTGTAGAATGGAGACGAGAGTAAGTGAACAGATAGCGTTGCTGAAAGGAGGCGAGGCCAGGTGCTTTCAGACCCAGCAGAAAGACAAACAAAAGACAGAGCAGGTGGATCAGAAACAGCACCAATTCTATCACATGTTGAGGTCTGCAAAAAAACACAAAAAATGAACATAAAAAGAAAAATACATAAACTTAATTTGTCGACAGTACTTCTGAAGCTCGATTAAATGCACTGGGCTACGGCATAGCTTTAATCAGACTAATGCTCCGAGAAGACGGCTTTTTCCCTAATTTCTTGCTTGTACCAATTTAAATAATGCCAACTTTACGCTAGGTAAGAATTTAATTTTTTATTCTTCCTATTATAAAACAGCTTAAGTTTCAGCAATTCCTAAAACAACAAAGCTATACATAAATTTGAATATATATTCCAAACCAGGCTCTCCTACGCTCCTATTCACTCAGGCTCAAGTTTTAATTTCCAAGAAGATCCGTTAGTGGATAGAAAGCTAAACCAGAAAACACCCGGTTAAAAAAAACGCACTCATCCAGCCAGCGGCGCCAGGTATCCGTCCCGACGGCCACAATTTTCAGGGCATCCAGAACCATGGCTATGCTCCAGAAAATCAGCAAAAAGAGACTGTGACCCCGAACCGGTGGCGTGGGTAGGTCATAGTTCCGTTCCAGCAGAACCAGGACAATGGACAGGGTCCAGACGACCAGGCTGGCCAGAACATAGAACAGCTGGTGACCGTAGAAGGGCTCCTGGAACAGCCAAATCTTCAGCACCACCGTAGCAACGGGGAGCAGCACCAGGAGCAGCATAGCACAGAACTGCAGCACATAGGCCAGCGGATAGGAGCGGAAGTTGCGGTCCAGCGCAGTGCCAAATCGAATGTACATGGACAGCTCGAAGAGGCCAAAGGTTAGCATCAGTGCTGATAGGACGATGGAAATCAGTGTATTGAGGAAACATTTGGAGAAGGTTTCGTGCTCCCAAATCACGGAGAGGCTAACATTAGGCGGGCAATACTGCATAGTTGTTTTGAGCAATCAGAATGAGCAACAGAAAGGCACTGGACACAGCAGCACTGAAACCTGAATAATTTAAATATTTTCTCATGCTGTGCATTCATGTGAATGATATTTGACAGGAACATTTACATAATACCAAGAGTACATAATAACTAAGAGTGTGACAAGCGTCACACTCTTAGTTATTAGGCTGGGGACATCATCTGCACAATAACGGCCTACCCCCTACCCCTACACAAATTAGACCCCAGTGACTCCTCCCACAAATGAGTACCTAGTACACATTTGTGTACCATCACTCGCTTGTATGTTTATGTGTTGAAGCCAAAAACGTTCTATCAACAGCTGGCCACTTTCGAGCTTCAACACATAAACATACAAGCGAGTGATGGTACACAAATGTGTACTAGGTATTCATTTGTGGGAGGGGTCACTGGGGTCTAATTTGTGTAGGGGGTAGGCCGTTATTGTGCAGATGATGTCCCCAGCCTAATAACTAAGAGTGTGACGCTTGTCACACTCTTAGTTATTATGTACTCTTGATAATACATAGAGTATGACGCTTGTCATGTCTTGTTTGACGGGTCCCTCTCATATTAAGGTAGTGAGTCCAAAGAACGGGGGAGTGAGGTTGAGGTCAAGCTTAGTAGGTATATTTTGCACGCGGATGTGTTAAACGCGCAATCGTCTGCCTCTTTCATAAATTAGGCACTGTCGGAAAAGAAATGCTAATCCTGCGTCGTAAAATAGGAGGGGGGGTGGGGTGAGCACTCGGTTTATGTGAAAAATAGGAGAGGCGGAGTTAGGCGATAGTATGCGTCGAACGGTTAACCTTTACTGCACTGTAGTGACGTTTCAGGCGCTGAAACTGAAACTAGAAGGTTGTACAGGTTCCAGTTTCAGGCACTGAAACTTAAACTGAAACTATTTCAGAAAACTAATGAAAAACGCCTGCCCAGGGGCCCGTTGCATAAAAGTGATTAGTTGATTAGTGTAGCCGTTTTTTGCGCAAAACGTTTGCTGTAGTCCACCGTTTTTGGAATTTTTGGTACCATATCGTAGCTGTTGAAGTGCTTTATCCAGAAATTATGAAGTATATATTTAATTTATCCTCACTGACTCATTCAAATAAAGGATAATTTTGAACTCAATCGTAATTTCTTGACTTTTTACGCTGGCATCACCCCAATGTAAGTTATAATTTAATTTAAATTTTTTGATTACATTAGAACGCTCAAAGAGCTTCAAAATGATGTATAATTTATTGTCCTAGCCCGCTCGTAGCCTTGATTATTCTGATTATTATAACTGCTACACTAATCAACTAATCACTAATCAACTAATCACTTTTATGCAACGGGCCCCAGCAGTCGCTAAGCAGTCTTAGTTCAAATGAGAGCCAATGGGCGCGGTGAGCGCTTATACCCAGAAAGAACTATTCCTTGGAGCTCCTGCCTGGTTTGGTTATCAGTTACCAGTATCAACTATATAGTTGAGCTTGGTCTAAACAGAAAGTGCAATCGAGGTATGCCAATCAATCAACCTGTAGTTGCACGTTTTTGCCTCTAGTTTTACAAGAATACAGTGGCGCAACTTGTATGGTCACTAGAGTTCCCTGGAATCTCCAGAAGCTGCAGGTTATCCAAAACAAGTCTGCTAGGACGATCACTGGATACCCATCTGGCTCGCCGACGGAACCAAGCTGCAAGGAAGCCAATCTCATTTCTCTCAACATCATGACTGCCACAGCATATTATATAAATACCAACTGGGCTTATTCTACTGGTGGAGATGGGCCCCCACATAAACACCCTCCTTCCCCCCAAACCGCATCCCCCCATAAAAGTGGGAGTCCCTTTTGGTACCAAATTTTGCCCTGAAAACATCGCTCCGAAGGCCAAATTTTCAAAAATTTTCCGGTTTACTCAATTTTTGCCCTTTTCAACACTATATCTGCTGATATATTTCTGCGATAAAAATTAACTTTTAAAGTGCAAGCTAGAAAAATAGCGCTAGTTTTAGAAGTTTTCGCCTCCCAATTTCTTGCCCCTAGAACGTTTTCCATTCTGTTTGTTAGAAAACAAATGAGAAGAAAATTTAGGGTGTTCAAAAACGACACGAGACCAAATCGCCCTTGATCTGACAAAAGGACCTAACTGAAAACTCAAAATTTAAAGTTATGGCCTTTTGAAAATTTCAGTAAAGAAAAAACTTGTTTGTGGATTTATGTAGGTTTATTTTTCGCAAAGTTTTTAGTCATACTCATTCCTGAAATACCTCTGGTTCGAACAATACGTCTGTCTGTCTCAGCCGTTGGGTTCTGTTATTTTGGTAGTTTATTTACTAATTACTTTTCACTTACGTCTCTTTGCCATACCAAAATTTCCTTCTTGACACACAAAATTATTTGCCCTAACTGCACAATTTTTTCAAACTGACGGCCGTAGCTCTGACTTCGGCCGCTTTCGACTAACCTCTGTCAATTTAAGTTTACTGTGCGCATAACCATGGTCCGGCATAAGAGTTTCTAGAAAGAAATGCATATATTCAAGGTTCACGTTGTTTCTATATAAAGTACGTCATAGAAAGTGAAAAAGCTCGCATAAATAAAACAAATAGCCGGTATAATATTTGGATTGACTGGTTTTTGAGAATTAAATGTAATTCCAAACACAGCAGAAAAGAAAAGCTGCTAACATGGCGTTCGTTATTAAAGTTAGCGTTATTTTATCAAAAAGAGCATTACTGTTAACGCAGTAATTTAAAATTAAGTAAGCAGCAGCTACTGTTTGCAAGGAACTGTTACTGACTGCTGGATCATTAATAGTTCAGCAATTTACAGGAAAAATTAGAAGAATGTAAAATTTGATGGCAAAAAGACCTAAGTAAGCCATAGCAAATATCAAATCAGTGAATGTGTAGTGTGCAATGTGTAGAAATCATAGTGTGTCAAAATGACCTATGTGACTTAGGTCCCCGTAAGAGACCAATTGTTAGCATTTCTGAACATAGTGCCAAATGACAAATGGCTTTAACTTCTTCATTTTAGCTCGTACAGATACGTCCTTTTGCCAGATTAAACTCAGCACATAAAGAAACCTAAATCTGCAAAAAACGCCATTTCGACCGTTTGGTCTAGTTAGGTCCTTTTGCCAGATCAAGGGCGAAATGTTTTGCTCGCAAAACATTTTCCTACAGTTTGTCGTCTACAAACCTGGGAGAAAGTCAGCACTGATGAAAAAATCTGATAAAATTATCACCTGGCGACCCAAATCAAGAGTACTACTTAATTTTGTGTGTAGCAAAAGGATAACACTCAAAGAATCCTCCTTCCCTTATACATTGTCAACGTATGAGATGTGACTACTCATTAACCCTTCAGCCAGCAGGAGGGCCCAATCGTGGCAGGGGGGTCAACTCTTTATGAGGCAGTTGACGGTGCCCCATAAAGGTTGAAGGTAGCAGTTTAACATAAATAGGCGAGCGAATCTCCTCCTTTCCAGTACTAATCTCACTTCTCGTGGTTCAAACTTCTAACATTTCAGCCAGCAAAAAACAGCTTTTATCAGTTTCAAGCTGGGAGTCTATACAAACAAGCACAGATTCATATCGATAAAAGCTTCGTCAGTTTTTGTGCACATACCATACCATAGGCGCTCTATATAAAAAAGCTGACCTACTCTAATGTTTGCGCATTTCCAAAATGCCAGCCAGTACACAAAGATAACCTAAAGCAGATAAGCCAGAATTTTTATTGTTTCGCTTCAGCAACAAAACAAAATATCTAATTAACGACATAGCGAAATCAACAAAAGCCAACAGTAACAAAACAAAGTAACAAACAATAAAAATAAAATAAATTTAAAAACAAAACTAGGTATATGCCACTCTGTTTATCACAGAGTTTATTTTTATTGTCCGATGTTGCTGACGGTCATAAGGCTTCTTATCTTCCGTAAGGCTTGAGTCTTTCAGACGAAAACACAGAGGGCTCTGAAGTCACTAGACGTCGCCAGAGTGGGACATTTTTCCTGAAATAACAATTAATACTTGGAAACTTAAGCACACCAAGCTAACAATAATATGCACAACATATTCGGAAGGTATAGGTTAAATAGACTGGGTAGAGACAAGAACCCTTATACGGGAAGGGCAGTCCAGATCCCTTTTAATAGAATTCCCATCAAATTATACACATATCGGTCTCGTAAAAGCACCAACAGAAAACTGGGCAATCTTTGGGAATTGTTCAGCGGAGAAAGTTGCAAGGAAGGAGAAAACTTTCAAGAGCTTTTGTGGTAGAATAGCAGCCAAAAATGAGTATATACAGTTTGCGAACTCTGAAGTTCAAAATATTTTGCAAAAATCTATATCAAAAACGCCTGGATTTATGATAAAAACAAACTTTTTGGTTGAAAATCTGTCGAAGCCGGAAACGTTCTGGGATGAGCCACTGTTGGGAAAAATTTAGGTATCCATGATTCCCTGTGGAACCTAGGGAACGGAACGATTGCTGCTGCCACAAATCCCCCCCCCCCGTAAAAATACTAAAATACTAAAAGTGCTAAAAATGCTCTTACAAAAATTTGCATACCATAACAGCTTTCAATATGGCAGAAATGCCAGGGCCAAGTTTGCAGGGGCCGGCAGAAGACAACTTCAACATCACATACTCAACCAGGCCCAGCAGTTTACAAACAAAAACCGTATCATCACAACAGCCTGGAACATATAAAAAATCAAGATAAACAAGATATATACGTATATACGTATATTTAACATTAAACTAAGTTAAAATTAAAATTAAATTAAAATTAAACTAACTATTACACAAAAGGAAATATCCCAACGGCGACGGTAGTCGCAGCCTATTGCACTATCTTGCAATTTCATTACCACCTGTTATCTTGCTTCCAGTGCATTAAACCAGTGCATTAACGTTTAACGTATACAGTATATACGTACATACAGGAAACAATATTGACTGAAAAAGATAGAAGAGCTATATACTTTATTTTGCGAATGAAATATGTTATTATGTTCGTCATTATTCGTATGTAAAATAGACAGGATTATTTTTGCAGGGACCTCTGAGCACTATTGGGGGTGGGGAGGTATTTCCGGTCCCTTCTCCACTTTTTAGAGCCCACACTCTTTCGAAACGCCAACACAATTCTGGGTTTACATTTTTTACATTACACGTTTACATTTACATTCTGCCTGTACTTTAGGCAAAAATAAGTGGGGAGGAGAGTGGGGGGACGCCCCCCCCACTAATGAGGGGGGGGGAGGTCGGAAAGTTGGGGGGAATAAAATGGGCCAAAAATGCTAAAAATGCTGTATAAATAGCCTGTTTTCCACATACACTACTATAACTATGCTTAAAAGTGCTCAAAAATCAAGCTTTAACACCAAAAGGCGATTTTTAACCAAAAATTTCCGGCGAAGCCGGAAAAATTTTGAAAATTTTGACCAAAAATCCTAAAAATTTGGCAATTTCTGGGCATCTTAGGGTGAGTGGGGGGAAGCCCAAAAAATTGGGGGTGGGGCCGAGTGGGGGGGGAAACCCAAAAAGTGGGGGGGTGGCCCCACGCCCCCCCCCAGTAAAATAAACCCAGCAATTTCGGCGGCCCACCAAGTTTTCAGCGTCCCAGTTCAAAAATCTAAAATGCTTAGACTAAAGGCAGAAATTCTATTTAAATTGAGATTTTAAGTTATCACTTGAAGCATATTTAAATCTCGTAGGTATCACCCCAAACATTTCCAAATCGTCGAGGAGGAGTTCTCTCCCTTCTCCTTCATTTTCTAATACCTTAAAATACAAGACATCCCTCTGAAACAGATTTTTAGCACCAAAAATTCCTCGGATTTTAGACTAAGACATCTCTAACACGTTAACATTTCAGCATTTTCAAAATAGTCTTATCCAAGACGCCTATCCACAAGAGCACCATTGCTAAAAACCTCTGGAAAATAACCCAAGCTTACCCTGCAAAGCCTGCAGCACAGCAGCAAGAAAAGCATCCGGTTGCGTTCGCAGCAGCGGTAGGAGTAGGTGGCAGGCCTGCTCAAACTGAGCCAACCGTGGATCAGTTGGTGGCAGGTGCTCCCTTCCGTGATCCCCCTCAGCCCACGACCACAGCCGGATCAGGCAGGCCACAGACAGCTGCATCAACTGGTCCAGCTGCCCTGAAACCGGACTAGGTTCCGGTTCGGTCAGAGACGAATCCGGCAAACCGGATTTACCGGAATTATCGGAATTGTTGGCAGCCAGGTGGAGAAAGCTCCACAGCCGCTGGCAATTCCAGGCCACAGGAAAGGGAATATTGGGCTCAGATCGGGTCGAGGACGCCGCAGAGGGTCGCATCCATCGAAGGCAGGTCAGCAGTTGGTCCAGAAAAATCTCCGCCACTTCCAGGGATCGAACGGTGCGAGCCGTTGACTCCAGCAACGGATCCAGATAGGATAGACTGGGAAGGTGGTCGGACCACGAAATTTCAGCCACGAAACGAAAACCGAAATTTTCGGAGGGTACGGTGAAACCCGGATTTTGCGCCCCGGCCGGAATAGGATCACAACTTCGGCATCGGCCCTGCGGGCCGAGCACAGTGGACAGGAGGAAGCTAAGATAGGCCTCCAGGAATTGTTTAGGTGCCGGGTAGTTGGGAAGTTCCTGGGAGTACCAGGAGCCCAGTACCTCCAACAGGGTGTGCAGAAACCGATAGTCGCCATCGGAGCTGTCAGAATTCACCAGGACCGGTTGAACTACGCGATCCAGCAGAAGCTGAAACTCATCCTCAGAGAGGGGACAGAATCGATAGAGAAGACTGGACCAGAGGGTGCGCCACTGCGCAGCAAGCGGATCCGCTGCACTGCTCAGCAGCAGACTGGGCGATGCGATCATCTCAGTCAGCCTGTGATAGAGCAGCAGGCGTAGCGGAGTACCGTCAAAGGCAGATCGCGGAAGGAGTGGAAGAAGAGTGGAAACCAATCGAAACCCACTGGCCAAAATATCCGACGGAACAGCACTAGGGCCGTGAGTGGGAGGAGTCACCAGAAAATTGATCGTCTGATGAATCAATTTTAGGATCAGATCAGGAGTGAACCACCGACAGGCAGCCTCCCTAATATCCAGCAGGCGAAGCCACAGGGTCAGAAAGGGACGCAAAAGTACACCAGATTTGCTGGAGTGTCGAACCTCGCCAGAACGTTTCTTCGCTGGCGTTTCACCATCACCCCCTTCCCCCTCACCAAACAGGTTGGCAAGAGCAGGAATCAGCGGATCCAGAACCGCATAATCCTGGGTGCAGTTGGCACTGAGCACCAGTCGATGAACCACTTCCAGCGCATAGCGAAAGGTTGGCTCGTGCCGGCGAGCATCGCCCAGTAGGCGAGCCAGCGATTTGGCTAGGGCCAGATCTTTCACCGTCAAGTCAGCAGATTCCGACTGCTCTGCTGCGCTGAGGAGCCCAGAGCGCCGCTGACGCCATTTGGACACAGTCAGCTGCCAATAGGCAAAGGCAATCTCGGCAAAGATCGGTGAAAAGTCAGCCAACCCCCGGGTTAGCCCGGATTTGGCAATCCGGGAATTGGGCAGGGCCTGACGATACTTGGACAGGGAGACGTCTGTGGTCACCGACTGTAGCAACGGTGTGAGCTCGTCGGAAGCGCACAGCGAGGCGGCCGTAGACTCGAAAATCCAGCCCAAAATTCGCAAAATTTTACAACAGGATACAATATCATCGGGATCTGACAGGGGAGCGGGGCGTGGACTGCGATTCTCGGAGGAAATGTCAACGACCGAGCCCTGCTTCCCCAGGGCCAAATCCAGCCACAGACTGTCACAGAAACTGGCCAGGAATCCCGACAGCTTCCAGCGTGATTCGGAAGTCTTAGCTGTCAATTTGGTATCAAAATCGGACGACACAACATTTCGATGACAAATCAAGGAAAATGTGAACGGCGGCAGCTGGGCAGAAGAGCAATCCATCTGATCCAATTTATTCGGCTGCTGAGATCCCAGCAGCTGATGGTTAGAGGAAACCGAACCAGAGACGGTGGTGCTGCCAGGGAACGAGGATGAGAAGTGACGAACGGACAGAATCTGATAGAAAGCGTCCAGTAGGCGAATTCGACGCGGCCGACTCAGCAGACGGTCCGAGGTCATGCGAACCGTCGAAGAGCCAGTCACTGAAGCCGACCACAGTGATGGAGTGGGCAGTAGGATCAACAGGGTGTCCAGCAGATCCTGACCCGTTGGCCCGAGGGCCAGGGCCGGTTGCAGCCGAAGGACAGTATCGGTCAGCAGCGAAAGAGTGTGCCTGGCCACTGGCTCAGTGACATGCGTCAGCCCACAGCACAGGTGAGCCACCAAAGCCGGAGCATAGGGTCGAAGGTCAGACCAGCCAGTGCCCTTAAGGAGGACGGCCAGCGTTTTGCCCACAGCTTCGCGAACGGCCGAGTCCGAGTCACAGATCAGGGAAAAGACGGCGTCCGTAGTCCGGGATAGGTCCGGAATTTCGGTTTCACCGGAAACTCCTCCATATGATTCCGATAGGAGGAGCAACAGTTCACGAATACCCAACAGGGCATCCTTCCGATGATGGGCACTGTGATGGTGAACCTGAGAGCAAAGGGTCTAAAACAAAAAGATATATTTATATACAACATAATATATACATATTTATTTATATATATTTATACAAGTAACAAAAATGCTCCGCACAAAAGGGGATAATATGTGTGTTGGGCCTATGTCTATCCTTTAAATTCCGGTTGAGAAAGGCATAAATTCGACACCACAAAAGTTGCTCAGCTCAGTTAGGGCTTTCATTTGATACCAAATTTTACCACTTTTGAAAAATTTTATTTTTCACCCAAAATGGCTAAGTCCCCACCCCACCCCACCACAGCACTCTACATCCACTTTGGGTACGCAGTTCTATGACAAAAGTTGCTCAGCTCACTTAGAACTCTCATTTGATACCAAATTTGACCAGTTTTGACAAATTTTATTTTTCACCCAAAATCGCCTAAGTCCCCACCCCACCAGGGTTTTTTTTGTGTAAAATACTGTGTATTTACACAAAAAAAATTAATTTACACAGTGAAAAACTAATTTACACAACAAAATACACAGCCAAATTTTCGAAAATTTTTACAAAAAGTGCTCTGAAAAAATAGTTTTCAAGTCTTTAAGTTTTAAAAAAGCTCTAGCTTTTAACTGGGGGCTGCCGCCCCCAGACCCCCGCCTGTTTCCAATGGCTTAGAATGGTTTTCTGCATTTCTGCATCAACATGGTTATGGGTGTTTTATTCTCCTAAGTCTTAATGCTTCTACTTATACAGTTGCGTATAATTTATTTTCGTACTGCGTGCGAATATTCGTAAATAGCTAGTATTTATTCGTATTTAACTATACATATGTTTTCTGAAGCTAGTATTATTCAATATGATTTCTTGTTTATCTCTTGTATATATAATAATAAAAGCAGTCAGAGCTCAGAGCCTAAAAATAGTTGCCATACAACCCAAGAAATATTCAATACGAAAGCTAAAGGAATACAACTTTTCAATGCCGTTTCTGCCGTTAATTTAAAAAATTTCTCAACTTCTGGAGGGCTCCGCCCCCCAGACCCCCCTCCGTTGTATAATTGTTTTCTGCATTGCGACATGATTATATATAGGTGTTCCCCATTGTTTCTGCAAGTATATATATACTTCTGCTTATCCAGTTGCGTATAATTTATTTACGTACAGCGTGCAAATATTAGTAAGACAGTATAGTATAGCTAGTATATACATATGCAGGCGCGTAGCCAGGGGGGGGGGGAATGGGGGGAATTCCCCCCCCCGAAATTGTGCTGCCCCCCAGGAATTTTTTCCTGCTATGTGTAAAACGGAAATTTTTCAAAAAATTTTCGCGCCTTCGGCGCGAAATAAGTGTATCGTACCGTTATAGTACGTGTTTCGCGCTTAAAAACGAGTACCAATTACTCTATTTGGTGTACATTGACCACCTTCTGCATCATTCGGGTGCATGAACACGCACTGCGCCTTAAAAATGATTGTAATTTCAACGAATACTCTGTAAAAAATTCCACCAAGGTCACGAAATAGAAAAATTTCTCAGCTTCTGGGGGGCTCCCCGAAAAAATTTTGCATTCCCCCCCCGAAATTTTTTTCTGGCTACGCTAGTGTACATATGTACGGTTCAATATCGTTTCTTGTACATATCGTGTATCATAAAAAGCAGTGTGAGCCATAAAATTGTTGCTGTCTAGCACAATAAATATTCAAAGCGAAAGCTAAAGGAATACAACTTTTCAATGCCGTTTCTGCCGTTAATTTAAAAAATTCTCAACTACAGGAGGGCTCCGCCCCAGACCCCCCTCCGTTGTATACTTGTTTTCTGCATTGCGACATGATTATATATAGGTGTTCCATTGTTTCTGCAAGTATATATATGCTTCTGCTTATCCAGTTGCGTATAATTTATTTACGTACAGCGTGCAAATATTAGTAAAACAGTATAGTATAGCTAGTATATACATATGTAC
>JASAND010024599.1:0-20654 GCA_030248195.1 Trissonchulus latispiculum
CTACAAAGTGGAGGATCATGATTGTCAAGTCTAAAGATGAACAAAAATATCTCTAGCATCCTAATTTGTCACTGTTAACCTCCCAAGCAATTTACCGAGAACGGCAAGAGGTGTCCGCCTATCAAATGGAGCTACCACAGCACCTCCATTACGGTGGACGTTGTGGAACACCTCGGATATATAATTGCTGTGGCAATTATTCAGTGTCAGCATCCCCCTCCCCTTAAAAATGTAAAGTCCTGAGGTGGCACTACCCCTAACCAGAATACCGACTGGGGTGAGGTGGCTATAAAAAAATAACCTGAACAGAACTTGACTCGGCAATTCGAGATCCTTTTCAGCACAAACTGCAAGGCGACTTGCAAGATCTGAAATACTTAATAGTTATTTTGCTATCAGACTTGAGAACTCGAAAGCGTTTGTATGAAATTGGTAAGGAAAGGACTAGAAAAGTAACCTTTCCCAGCTTTTGTCAACCTATATCTCACTATATGTCTCAGGTGCCGCTGCCACCTTTTGCTACCCTTGTGGGATCAGCTATGTACCTTGAAATTTATGGAAAGCGTCACATGAGACAAGCACCCAAATAGAGGACATCGTAATTGAAACTTAAGAAGGCGGTCTCTGAACTGAATTGAGAATACTTATTATTTTACGCACAAGTTTCAGGTTTCTGCTGATTTATTTCCAAACTTCCGACACAAAGGCTCCCTGAATGAAATTCTTCCCTGTCTCCAGACAGATTCGTCTCCCACCAGGATCTGGTCCGGAATAATGACATAATATCCTTATTAATTAAAATTGTTAATTAATCAATGACAAATTGTAATTTAGTTGAGGGCTTTCCCACGATGAAACAGCTGAAATGTACACACATTAATACACAGTCTGTGCTTCATAGTTGTTACAAGAGTACATGTCAGAATAAGAGTATCAAACTCTTACACTACCTCCTACTAAACATGCTCGGTCCCACTCCGAAAGTTTCTGGAGGGGGTCCCACTTCGCTCTAATGCTTTCGTATAAACACATGTCTATGCCTGATTGGTCTAGTACCAGACAGCTTACTGTAGGAAATTGATTATTTAGTTTACTAAATAATTATATTTGGCCAGCTTAATAAATCTAAAAACGAAACCAGTTCAAAACCTCTGTAACATTTTTCTGCTATTTGCAATAATATTAAAAATAGTTGCAAAATACATAAGAGAAATGCTTTATGCAATAATTTTGGATCTTTTCAAGATAACCCCACGCCCAGATTCCGCAAAACTTGACCAAATGAGCTGAAATCTGGTATGAATATGTTTTCAACCACGCTGAGTTCAAATATCGCAAAATTATTCGATTTCTCGAAATTCGATTTTTTCGATTCGCAAGGAGGGAACCAAGGGGAACCGAAAAAGTTTTCGTCTTCGATTTTGCTGAAATGTTGTATTCAGGGGTTTTCGAGGTCGCAGAACACGAATCTGGAATCCGTTTTTCGATTCAGCTTTTCGTTAGCTCAGCATAAGCCTAGATCTTAAACTTAAGACTTTAGAATACAACTTTTCAGCAAAATCGAAGACAAAACATTTTTCGGTTCCCCTTGGTCCCCCTTTACGAATCGAAAACAATCGCATTTCGCGAAATCGAAAATTTTGCTATATTTAGACTCAGCGTGATCGAAAACATACCCATACGAAATTTTTGCTAAATTTAGCTATGTATTTTCAGTTTTGAGCGGTGGGGAAAACTGATTGTTAAACGGTGCTTATGGCTTACTTAAAATTAATGGCGGTTTAGCGGCACGGTTTAGATGTTTAGGCATAAGTGTAGGCTATTTGTACTTAATCCTCACTTTTTTTCAAAACATTTTACAACGATTAAAAGCCATTTCTAAAAACGCCCACGTTATACACCAACCAATAGAAATAATGCAGTGGAGATTAACGGCTCCAGAACTGCTCCTTTATGATTAAATCAATCAGTCTACCTACCTATCGATTGAGTATGAATCTACTTTACAAATACATGAATTCCTAGAGACATTTGTGAAAAGAAAATTTTACTTCCGTAGAAAAATGCTGCCTCAGAGTATTGGCCAGGCATAGTGACAATGGGTTGCTTAGCAACAAGTCCCACATAATCTATCTTCCACTGAATTTAGCTTGTTTGTTCAATGGTTTTTGCTGCACTAAACCAAATTCTATTGTTGAAGCAAGCTCAAAAATTGAGCTATGCCTCAAACAACAAGAACTATATTGGAGGACAGTGAATAATCTGTGTTCTTAGCCAAAGAAAGCTTTGCACTAAAACCAGTTAAGTTTATGAAACTAGCAAAATTAGCGAAAAATTAGCAACAGATTATATACAAAGACTACCTGGACATATGTGGCATATAGACTATCAATTTTGAACATCGATAAACTGTAGAATCGTCCAAAATTTCAACAACAGTTGCAGTTTTAACGCCCAAAAATACGCGAGCCCGAACCAGTGCCACAAGACTGAATTTTATCCGAACCAGAAGGCTGATGGGGACGGCCGAAAACTGATTTCTCATTTTCAACCAATCTGCGAAACATTCCTGTCGTTAACTTGTCGCAATATTTGAAAACTGACACTACATACAGTAGATTCCTTTGATAAAAAATTGGTAGTAATGACTGAATTTAAAGTCTGGCAGTCGTAAGCCCCATCTGGAACTCACCCCCTCTCCGCAGAAGGATCCCTCACCCAAAAATCCGAATTTGTCCGAGTTTTCTTGGGAAAACAACCGGATAAATCCGGTTTTCGGCAACCGACGGCCGCCGGTTCACCCCCCCCCCCGAAATTTCGCCTTCTGCACATGTCTGGCCCCTAAGCTGCACAGACTTTACTTCTTGAAACTTCAGGTTGAAACTTTACAATTGCAGCCGAAGTGTTTGGTGAAGCAAGCGTACAGAAACCTTGTAGGAATTAACAACTCTACCAACTTAGATTCTCTAACTATGCTGCAAAGCACGGCACACTAGTTCTGCATAGTTACATACATCTGGGCAAAAACTCATCAAGCAGTGGCACAAAACACACAAGCAGTTAACATTAATGTTAAATATCAACAACCCAGAAAGGTTGAAATCAGTGCAATTAAGCTAGTCTCCTTGTCCGGGGACGTGGTAGAGCGTTCTACTCAAGATCCAAAGATCGGCGGTTCGATCCCCGCCCTGGACACTTTTTTCACATATTTCAATCCTGATTTCAACCTTTCACATTTGGCGACCGTACCGCCTTACCGCTCTGAGGAGAAGAAGTCGTTTAATATGCCAGGGAATGGTGAAATTGCAGGTCATTGCTAGTTTAGTTGATTGGATATGGTGGTCCTCGTGGTGCTAAGGGTTGGTACGTGTGATGTGATTAAAGGCTCCCGGCTTTGAAGAAGAATGAAGTACATATAATGTGGGGTTAGGAGGCATACGGGAGCCGCCCTTAGACCACAACGGTGCTCTGATTGAGGACCCGACTTGCAATTCCTAGAAATTCGAAGCCGAATTCCAATTAGCAAGGGAGTTTGTTAAATATCAGCAACCCAGAAAGGTTGAAATCAGTGTAATAATCTAGTCTCCTTGTCCGGGGATGTGGCTTAGTGGTAGAGCGTTCTACTCAAGATCCAAAGCTCGGCGGTTCGATCCCCACCCTGACCACTTTTCCTCACTTCTTTCAAATCCTGATTTCAACCTTTCACATTCAAGACAATATAACTGTGGTGAAACTGTAAAATCCTTTTTCCAATACTCTCACTTATTTTACAGTTTCGTGTGATCAAGTAAGTTTAGAGTTTAAACAGTTCAAACACATATATAATTCACAAAGCTCCTACTTTCTTCGTAAAACCGCAGACAAGGCATTACGACACCAGAAGAGCGGACTCCACATAGCTTTCCTGCTCTTCTTTATCCACGCGAGTATCCCTATCGCACCGCCAGCTATTGTGATTTCGTGTCACCACAGCTCTGTTACCCTGACAGTTAGGACAGTCTCTTTTGAAGTGACCTTGACGACCACAACCAAAACACTTACCAGCAAATTTATTGCTAAAACTTGCTGGCCACAAGTGCTCCAGAACCGTTGGTGCCGCCACCACCACCATCACTGCTTTCTCGTTTCAGCTCCTCATTGACTATAGCCTGCTGAACGTAGCTCAGTTCAACAGAATCCCGAGCTTCCAAAGCAGTGACCAAAACAGCAAAACTCGGTGGCAAACGAGACAACAAAACAGCTACCCAATGCTGCCAACTTATCTGTCAATTCTTTCAGCCTTTTCAGGTGGCTTTGTACCGAAACTCCTTCCCCATTCCCAGCTTAAGGGGGGGCTACTAAAATCGACTTGCCCCGACATTGTCCGATTGGCCTACTTTTTGGCGAAGATGTAGAGCATGGGTGTGGTCAAAAAAATATCGGGTACTGAGATCTTAGCTGCCTTCCAGCCATGTGCAGCCGTCGCGTTTATGTGCCCGACCCCCCGCTTTTCACAACTACCAACATAATTAATTAAAAATTTCTGCTGGATGCAAGACCGTAGCTTCAAAGTTGGCTTTTGCAAATTTGATTTGGCACATGTGCCCCTATCGGCAGAAAAATACTAGACGTCTGTATCTTATCTGCATCTCTGGGAATTACTCTTCAAAGTTGAAGTTTCGGCCAAAATTTAACAATTTTTGGCTAACGAAAGGAAAATTTTATTACTGGTGCGAGCTATAAGGCTGTAATTTGGCACAGTAGGAGGCCCTATAGGAGTACTCATTTGTGCCAAGTGGCAAGATGCCGCGTGGAAAAATTTTTATGTCAACTTTAATCTTCAAAAATTGCCGAAACCGCCACTTTCAGTCTGTAGGATCCCGTGTAGAGGCTTTCTGCAGCCATGGAAGTCGCAAACCTTCACTAATCGAGCTGAAATCGTTTGTGGGTGTGCTTTCGACCACGCTGAGTTCAAATATCTTAAAAAATTTTAATTTCAAAAAATTTGATTTTTTCGATTTCTGGGGTACCATTGTCCCAAAAAGGCGATTTTGGCAATTTTTGAAGATTAAAGTTGACATAAAAATTTTTTCACGCGGCAGAATTTCTTGCCATTTGGCACAAATGAGTACTCTTATAGGGCCTCCTTTTATGCGAAATTACAGCCTTATTGCTCGCACCAGTAATAAAATTTTCCTTTCGCTAGCCAAAAATTTTTAAATTTTGGCCGAAACTTCAACTTTGAAGAGTAATTCCCAGAGATGCAGATAAGATACAAAAGTCTAGTATTTTTCTGCCTATAGGGGCGCATGTGCCAAATCATATTTGCAAATGGCAACTTTGAAGCTACGGTGTTGCATCCAGCAGAAATTTTTAATTAATTATGTTGGGAGTTGCGAAAAACGGGGGGTCGGGCACATAAACCCGACGGCTGCACATGGCTGGAAGGCAGCTAAGATCTCGGTACCCGATATTTTTTTGACCACACCCATGCTCTATATCTTCGCCAAAAAGTAGGCCAATCGGACAAAGTCGGGGCAAACCTTTAGTAGCCCCCCTCCTTAAGGTGCTGGTTTCCTTTCGAGTATTTTTGAGTCATACGGCTGTAATCCTTTACTTAAATAGCTAAAACTGGCCAAATAACCTATTTCTGTGCTCTTTAACATTCTGGGACCAGTGCCGGATTTTTAGGCCAAAAGAAAAGAAAGTTTTGGTTTTTGGCCTTAAGCTCCCAGTAGGTAGACCAGATACCGGATTGGTTGTTATGGCTGAAAAGAGGACACAAAAATGAACATTTTTGCTTTTACTTCCAGTGGTTAAGTCAGTATAAGCAAAGAACAATTTTGAGGGTCAAAAAATGGCCATTTTCGAGGAAATCAGTTTTTTCAAAATTACTGCCAAACCTTGTGAACAATTTGTTCCATTTATACTAAATCGATAGAGCGTCCAAATGCACATTTTATGAATCCTTACTAGCCGGACTTTATTGCTTTCAGCCAAGAGATTTGGAAAGAAAACCATTTTGGCAAAACTGCGGCTATTTTGTTTTAAACATCGATTTCTCAAAAACTACTCGACAGATTCCCGAGATTTTTGGCAAAATGGAAATTCTTACTATTGCGGAGGTACGTTTTTCTTGGTTTTGGCTAAAACGTTCCCAGTTTCGAGAAAATTTAGTGCGAAGTTTAAAAATTTAGTGCTTTCGTGTATTTTGCGAATTTTATTAACCGTTGAGTGATACTGAGCGAAATCCCAAAAAACGTCCCTCGGCCCATACATACTATGTATGATAGCGCAAAAAGAAATTTTGTCTGGTTCTGCAGTTTTGAAAAATCAATGTTCAAAAGTTTTGGCCTATATTTTGCCGTGATGTAAGTAAATTTCGGCTATTTTTTAATAACTTTGCCAGTTTCGTAAGACCATGTGAATGTTCAGATAATAAGCTTTAAAATGATGTATAAAGCTCTTTCCAACTCTCAAAATTGCGAAAGTTATAGCGGTTCAAAAAATTACTAAAAAAGCACTGCACAAAATGAAACCAGCACCTTAAAGGTTGCTTCTTAAGCAGAGCTTGTTAGATAAAGTGTCTCTTTCAAAATGCTGCTTAAGGGAGTTCCAACAGTCCTGGGGCTTACTGCCATCGCAGGACATAACCAGGTAAAGCTGTGACGGATGAATGGTCATCACTTCTCGCTTATTATTTCATTTCCTACCGTTTTTAAAATTTATGTCTGATTTCTGAGCTTTCAGAAAATATATACATTGTCATAGCTAACTTGAATAATAAACTCTCCACAAAATTCATTCTTTTGGTCCAGTTTAAGTTTGCTAGACTATAGTTCTGCATAGTACATACATCTGGGCAAAAGAACGCATCAAGCAGTGGCACAAAACACACAAGCAGTTAATATTTAAGACAATATAACTGTGGTGAAACTGTGAAATACTTTTTCCAATAAACCTTCTAATATGCAAAACAGACAAAAACAAGTATAACACCTAAAATTATGATTTCGCCCCAGCTGAATTCAAATTAACCGGGACATCGAAGCAAACGATTCTCCAAGCCTGAGAAGAACGTAAGTAGCTTTCACACAATCACTTCTTGAGTTTGACCCAAAACCTTTTGAGTCATGATCCTTTGGTAGAGGACTGATTGATCCATCCACTTTCCTACCATCCGGATTAAGCTAACAACTTAATAATTTAAAGCAAGTGTTTATTTTGAGGTATTTTGATAAAATTTGCATCTAAGCTTGCTCCAATTGACGCAAATATGCTGTACCTGTTTTTTCAGAACGTCTGCGTTTCTATTTTAAAATCAGCTAACTGACCTTTCATAAGGTTAGTGTCAAACTCATTTGACACATTCTATTTTCTATTGAAATTAAATTATAAAAGCTCCAGCAAACTGGATATAACCAGAATTCAAAATGGAAAACAAAACCTGAATGTATTTTTTAGCTGTTTGAGTTAAAACGTGGAATATATGCCATTTTAGACTACATTGAAAAGTCACTACCATTAAGATGATCACATTTAATTTACGCGTTTTTGCAACACCTCTAGACAGAAAAACATGTTTTCAAGTTCCCAAGTCTCAACTCATATTCATCTGAGCTCATTCAGTATAAGACAAAAACTGTTTAAATTTTCCGCTTGCTTAGTCCCAGCGTTCCATGAGCAAATCTACCGTATTACAATCTTCCATACCTCAGGTGACTCGTTCACGAATTGTTCATTCCCACAAATCATCTGAGGGATGTTTTTTGAATAAATTTGTGCTTCTGTGACCAGGGAGCATCTAAATTATGCAAAACTACAAGAATGTATTTTCTGCGCATTTTGAACAATAATGTGGATTGTCGAATTTTACTAAAGACAGAACCGAAAATGCAATGGAGTTTTCAAATCTAGTAAATCAGACATTAACAAAAAGTTAGCAAAAATAATTCATTCTGAATCAATTAACCCTTAAATACATAAGCTATTTTATGTATTTAAGTTAACCTTAGTTAGTTAAGTTAGTTTAACTTAAGCTATTTACGCTAACGCAGAACCTGGGTCAATTTGACCAAACACTAATCTTAGCTTCGTGGAGCATACTTTGCTCTTACAATGCTAATAAAATCCTCAGAATAGCTTGGCAATTTACTGGAAAACCAAAATTTTTTCTAGTCCTGGAATAGCAGCTATTAAAACAATTTCCAGTCAAACTGCCAAAGCCCAGGCACCAGTGGCTGTGCTGTCAAAATAGCAATAATTGTGAATCCCAAAATCATACCACAATATTCACTATTTCTGAAAGGAAAACAACTTTAAAAACAGAAGCAATCCCCACTGTTATACAATTTGTACCAGGCAGAACTAGAACCCTACGGAATAGGCCAGTTCAGTTAGGACCCTTCTACAAGCTTTGTGGGTCGGGTTAGACGCCTAACGGTAGTCTTTATATCTGTTTGTTGTTGATACTAATTCAGACGCTGTGCCGTTCCTACACAAGACTGTTTAGGGCAGGCAACATTGGTCTTTGACACCTAGCAGAGTAGTCCTACTCGCCATACTGCCAAACGAATTTTGCTTGGTCTCCAATACGAAAAATAGACACAATTGGATGGAATTTACTACAATTGTGCCCAATTTCATCAGCTTTGACAAGAGGATGCTGCTACTTCTCACGCAGAATTCAAATTTGAGTGTTACATTAAGGCCGGTTCACACTGACGCCTTAAAACTCAGTTTTAAGGTTTTAAGGTTTTAAGTTTTAAGCGACTGTGTTCACACTGAGTTTTAAGTTTTTAGTTTTAAGTTTTAAGAGCTCCTTAAAACTTAAAACTGGACTTGAAAATAGTTCAAGTCTTAAAACTGGTTTTAAGGATTTCAGTGCAGAACATAGCGTTTTGATTGACAGCTAGAGCCATCCCACGCTGTTAAAACTTAAAACTGGCACTCCAGTGTGAATCAATCCTTGCTAAAGCTAAATTTCTTAAAACTAAAAACCTTAAAACTTAAAACCTTAAAACTTAAAACTTTGGCAGTGAGAACCAGGCATTAGTGTTAATTTAATTTGCGGGTCAAATTGACCCAGGGGCTAATTATTGAAAATAATTTCTTGCGGCCAGAACAAAGAATTTTCCTGCGACTTTGTCTTGGCTTTTAGTTATATCAGAGAATTTTGTGAGATGTCACAAGAAGTCGCCGGATGACAAGCCATTCTACGCCGTGCACAGCTGCTTTAACAAGGAGATGGGTCAATTTGACCAAGGTTATGCATGTAAAGGTTAACTACGCTTTGGGCAGTTAGTTAACAATAGGTTTAGGTCGCCTGGTTTCGATTGACTGTTAATTTTGCACATGCCCAGCTAAGCACGTTGTGAAGCGTACGTACAATGTTTACAATACAAATGCAAGCAGTGCGCAGGACTTTGGCTTTCTGTGCACTCAGATTATCAAGCATATTTCGTCAAGTACTGACGTAGTACATTACATGTAGTGTTAAAAAAAAAGAAAATTTTGTGGGCCGGGCCGGCCAGCGGGCTGGTCTGGTCCTACGGACCGGGCAGCGGTCCGGGCCGGCGGCACCGAGCCCGGCCCGCAGCTCGCGGCCCACCACCGGCCCGAGGGCCGGTGGCGGGCCGGATCACGTGGGCCGAGTCGGGGCCGCAAATTTCTACGGGCCGAACGGTCCGACGTCGCAAAACTGATAGGTAATTGATTTCAACTACTTTTACGTCTAGTTTCAACTTATTTTCATGTCCTCCATTGTTCACAAACAACAAACAGCAATAACAAGTGGCCACTGGCCAGCCGATTACGTGTTTCCTATTTACATTGTTCAGCAGAATTCCACACATTAATCATATACAAATCCAAGCTGTCGCTCCTACCCCACTCTTAACCTTATGTTACAATTTCGATTCCATTTGTTTTTCACAGATGCTGTCCTACTTTTTCTGAAGCTTTTCACTTCCTCAAACTAAATGTCTCGGGTCTTATATCGATTATCCCCCCCACTACTCAAAATCCTTAAAACTTGACCAAATGAGCTAAAATTTTTTATGGGTATGTTTTCGACCACGCTGAGTTCAAATATTGCAAAATTTTTCGATTTCGCGAAATTCGATTTTTTTCGATTTCTAAGGGGGCACCAAGAGAAACCGAACATTTTTGTCTTCGATTTTGCTGGAAACATGTATATAGGGGTTTTTCGGGTCGTAGAACACAAATCTGAAGTCCGTTTTTCGATTAAGCGTTTCGTTAGCTCAGTATAAGCTTACATCTTAAGCTTAGCATGTGCACATTCATACATGTTTCCAGCAAAATTGAAGACAAAAAGTTTTTCGGTTTCCGTAGGTCCCCCCACAGAAATCTGAAAAAATCTAATTTCGCGAAATCGAAAAAATTTTGCGATATTTGAACTCAGCGTGGTCGAAAACATACCCATACCAAATTTTAGCTCATTTGGTCAAGTTTTAAGGATTTTGAGTAGTGGGGGGGTAATCGAGATAAGACCCAATGTCTCTTGTGTTAAGTTTGTCCAGGTGATCTCACCATGTGCTACACATCATCACCTCCCTCCTCCTTTCAGTTGTGACCCACGTCGCAACCTGCGCGCATTGCAAACGCTTCCATTGTCAAGTTTGTAGGTCCACCTTCCCAGGATTATCCTGACCTCCACGGCCACGGACCCTTCCACGGCGACCTTCCTTTAGGACTGCTGGGCATTCTGACCAGCACTTTATCACCTCGCTTGAACAAGGAACTTCTTTCTACCATCTGGGTTTGGTCAGCTGCCTCCTTCGGCCAGTTGGTTTGGGATGAACGAACTTTCCGGCCATAGAAAAGCTCTGCCGGACTTTCTTCACCCGAGGATAGTGGTAGCATCCTGTACGATTGTATCAGTTTAAATACTTTTTCTTCCCAGGAGTCTTGGTTCAAACTAGCAGCTTGTAAACCTTGTTTTAGGTTGCGGTTGAAGACCTCAACCTTTCCGTTCGTCTGCGGGCTATACACTGGAGACGTCAGCTGGTTGATGTCTTTCTTGCCCAAAAATTCCTTGAATTCTGTACTGACAAATTGAGGACCGTTCTCAGTCGAACGGCTTTCGATTACCGCAATGACCGAAGATGTCGTTGAGCCACCGTATGATTTTCCCGGATGTAATGTCACCTGTGATCAGATAGTAAGGGAAGCTAGAGTAGTGGCCTTGTGGCAGTACCAGAGACAACGCCACGTGGTCTTGACTTGTCACTATGCCGGCATGCATGACACTCTCTCACCTTATGATCGCTGTTTCTATCCATACTGGGCCACCAGTAGGTTTGGCGAAGGAATTTTTCATCCGAACTATGCCTGGGTGCCCGCAGTGAGCCAGAGCCAATGCTTCATCGACTAATCGTTTTGGAAGGATCACCCTCTCATGTGATCTAGTAAGAAATCCAGCATGAAGAGTCACTTCGTCTTTGAATCCCCAGAAGCTGCGGAGTTCTGGGCGCAAATTTTGCTGCCGCGGCCAGCCGGCAGTGCAAAACTGTGAAACTTGTTGCAGCAACGGATCGTTGCATGTCTCTTTTTGTAGCTTGTCTACCTTTATTCTGTGAGCAGAGACTGTCTTTATCATTAGGTCTCGGCCGGGGTCCTCAACTGATGGTTGCTTGCTAGGAGCAGAATGGAATCGCGAAAGTGCGTCGGCAACCACATTGAGAGAGCCGTTTCGGTATATTAAGCTGTAGTCGAAATGAGCTAGGCGTTCGTGCCATCGGTAAGATTTGACTGCTTTTCTTGAAGTTCCGAACCTACTCAGGAGAGTTGTAAGGGCGCTGTGGTCGGTTCTGAGGGTGAAGCGCCGTCCCAGCAGATACTTTTCCCAATACTCACATGCTCAGACGCACGCGAGTGCTTCCTTTTCCCCAGCTGCATATCGACGCTCGTGGTTCTGCAGTGTGTGGGACGCAAAGGCTATGGGTACCTCTTTGCCGTCTTTTAACTGCGTCAGAACCGCTCCTAGACCGACATCAGAAGCGTCTGTAGTAACGATAGTCTCCAAGTTGGGATCAAAGATACTGTTAACCAATTCCTGTGCAAGGCTTACCTTGATTTCTTCGAATATTTTCTCGCAGTCATCATCCCATTGAAAGCGGACGTTCTTCCGTGTTAGTCTACGCAGAGGTTCCAATTTGGTGGCAATGTCTGGCAGGAATTCGTTATACCAGTTGATCATACCGAGAAATCTTCTGAGCTGTCGAAGATTTTTCGGTCGGGGTGCATCTAAAAGCGGTTTCATTCGGTTGGAATCTGGAGACACACCGTTTTCAGAAATGACGAGGCCCAAGAATGGAACGGACGAACAGCGACTCCTGCATTTCTTGGCGTTTATACGGTAGTTGGCATCGTTTAAAGCTTTTAGTACCTTTGTCAAGTTGTCATCATGTTCTTTCAAGTTGATCATCATCTTCTCGTGGAAGATGATGTCATCAATATATGGATGACAACCTGACAGGCCCTTTAGTGTCTCTTGGATGCACCTTTGAAATACCGAAGCCGAATCTTTTAGTCCCATGGGGAGCCTACAATACTGGTACAGACCTAACGGGGTGATTGTTGCTGTTAAAGGTTTCGAATCGGGGTGGAGCGGGATACTAAAAAACCCGCAGATACCGGCACAGCTCAATTCTAACTTCGGGTATCTTGCGCTTTCCCCCCCCAGCCATAACTTTGGATTTTTTTGACCAATAACTTTGAAATTTGGTCTGGGTGCACACTGGAGGCTTATGAATTCAAAAATTAAAAAATTTTAAAATTTTAAATTTTAAAAAATTTTAAATTTCAGTTTGGTAAGGGGCGACCAAGGGGAACCGAAAAATTTTTTGTCTTCGATTTTGCTGAAAAGTTGCATACATGGGTTTTCAGGGGCGCTAAAGTTGTAAGCTTAACATGTAAGCTTATACTGAGCTAACGAAAAGCTGAATCGAAAACCGGTTTTCAAATTCATGCTCAGCGTCCCTGAAAACCCCCTATGCAAGTTTTCAGCAAAATTTTTTCAGAAATTTTTTTGGATCTCCTTGGTCCCCTTACCAAACAAAAATTTAAAATTTTTTAAAAATTTTAAAAATTTTAAAATTTTTGAATTCATAAGCTTCCAGTATGCACCCATACCAAATTTCAAAGTTATTGGTCAAAAAAATCAAAAGTTATGGCTTGCGGGGGGAGCTCAAGAGACCCCTAACTTCCATCATGTGTAATTAATCATCTTAAAACAAAGCCATTGAAAAACCGTAAATGAAATTTTGCTTGTAGACTTGAAATTGCATCGAAATTTATTGAAAAATTCCCATTTACCGTGTAAAAAATCGGGCCGCCTATTTGTAATCTTGCGGGCCGGGCCGCGGGCCGGGCCGTGGCCGAAAAATCCGGGCCCGCCACCGGCCCGCGTCACAACTCTAATTGCAAGCTCTACAGAATGCATCAATTGCTGATTTTCGACAGTTTAAGCAGCCTATCGTGCATGAAACGTGTTTTTCTTGTACTAGAGCCAAACTAAATTCATTAGAAAGCAAAATAAGCATTTCTGGCCAAAATTGGAAATTTTGCTTGAAATGACACCATGTCAGATTTCGACCTGCTGAACTACTCGCAACAGAACTAAGCCAGTAAAAACGATACAATAATTTAATCTGCAGGTTCTATTAAACGAATGTATGGATTAGTTTGAGCTTTCCTGCTAATAGATTTTTGCTAATTTTTATTTTGATGAGTGGGAGTTTCCCACCAACTCCAGGTCACCCCAGATTATACGTAATACGGAGGGGATAGAGCAGTATGGCCAAAATCATTATGAAGCGCAAATGCCCTTGCACACCAGTCCGTTTTTATCGAGGTCTTTCCGGTAGCGTAGTAAATGTCAAAGTCCCCTAAAATTTGCAAGGAAGCAGGGGGTTCAAGATACTTCATGTTCTAAGACTTCTTTGGACGCAGTTCAAGATTGCTTAGGCTAGCCCTCGCAGTGGGGCTTTCCCCAGGTGGCGTGGGTGCTTTTCCAGATTGACTGTACTCGGAGGAAAGAAAAAGTTACCGATTTTGGCATAGATATAACCGCAAAAGTGTCAAATCAATTCCTTGCTATATACCGGTTTGTACTCTTCTTGATATCGTTCTGACGACATATATGTTAGACTTGCTTTATGTTGCTTGTCAACAAAAAGCGATAATTTTAATTTGAGAACTTCTAGAAAGGTGAGTTTGTCTCTGCATACGTAAGTTATCGCACACTACTAGGCAATGTTTTTTGCTCAAAAACGCGTGTAATTACACACTTTTTTCTGGAAAATAGCAAAAAGTTTTTGGCGACGGTGTAACGTTACTCCAAAATTTTATACAAACTTTGCCAAATAATCGGAACTTTTTCCAATGCGCATTCATTTGTTTCCACATATTAACGTTTCTGGGAGGCTTCTTAGTTTTATTTTAGGTCATATCCAAGGATTAGTTATATTCGTATTATATTTATTAGTTATTTGCTCATTCATTCTACAAACCAAGAATTTTCATTTGCTGATGCAAAAATTTAACTGTGTCCTTGCAAAGCTTTGTGCTATACGATGTCTTTCGAAAGAATTTTGCGCCATCGGTGCACTGTTAATTGCACTCCTAATTTCTATTAAGTCAAAATTACCCTTACCCTAGCGTAAATCTTGTTGCTGCTTTGTTAAATTCTCTAGAAACGTACCAATAAATGCAGGTCGTTGCGCTGTAATTGTTCAATTTTTAATTTTGTCGATCTGATTTGGTGAAGCTTCAACAAATTTTGCATTAAATTTCAAATTTGTGTTTTAAATTTTAGCTTATAAAGAACGTGCATCTAAAATCCATCAGAATAATTTGTTACTGATAAAATTATATACATGTATATATTAAGCTAAACCAGAGTAAACAAGGAATTTTTGTGTAGTTACACACTTTTTTAAAAAGTAGCAAACATTTTTTTGGTTCTCCTTGGTCCCCTTACCAAACAAAAATTTAAAATTTGTTAAAAATTTTTAAAAATTTTCAAATTTTTGAATTTTAGAATTTATAAGCTTCCAGTATGCACCCATACCAAATTTCAAAGTTATTGGTCAAAAAATCAAAAGTTATGGCTTGGGGGGGAAGCGCAAGAGACCCCTAAAACTTCACCTAACTTCCATTATGTGTAATTAATCATCTTAAAACAAAGTCATTGAAAATCCGTAAATGAAATTTTGCTTGTAGACTTGAAATTGCATCGAAATTTATTGAAAAATTCCCATTTACCGTGTAAAAAATCGGGCCGCCTAAATCTTGCGGGCCGGGCCGTGGCCGAAAAATCCGGGCCCGCCACCGGCCCGCGTCACAACTCTAATTACAAGCTTTACAGTATGCATCATGAGGCAATTAAGTTTCGTAGCAAAACGATGAAATTTTGAACCGACAATAATGAGGGTAGTCTAAGATGGTCAATCCATTAGAATTTGCACAGTCCTATTTTTTAATCAGGAATAGAGTTATCAACTCAATTTCGTTCCGGGGGTCGAAAACATGAGGATGAAACAGTGTGTCATAATCGGCAAGAACATATACATTACATTACATTACGTAAAGTACATTGGATTTCTTATTAGGCGGAAGGGCTACTCCCATTGTGGGTCATTTATTTCGATCTTTAATTTGTTACATATTTCACAATCCAGAGATTATATCTTAACGTCATTTTCATGCTAAAGGCAGTCTTCTTAAGGTTGTTGAGAAAGTTTGCATCAAAGTATAGCTCTGGCAAGTGTTAACCATAGGGATGAGTTTTAGTAGTTATCTAGTGACCAAAATTCTCAAAACTGGACAAAGCTGACCATCAATTCTTGATACCGTTAAGCAGGTCCTCTTAAATCTTTTCGTTTCACACTGGTTTTCATTTGTCCGTTCAGCCGTTTATGCCGTTTCATCAAAATATGTTCTCTTAAGCTTTGTTATGCGCTTTAACTAAATATGGTAAATTAAAATTTCATGGTTTCAACAAAAAGAGATCATTAATTCAAGTGGGCTGCAATTATAAAGTCTTCTAAGGCCAGTACTTGATAATGTTATAATGTTCCAGAAAAAGTTACCTTGAGAAGTTATTCTTTAGCAAAATCATGACATCTTTTTGACATCTTGAAATATGAATCATTTTACAGTAAGCTGACGCATTGGCTAAACGCCCTGTTGAAAAACTTCTTCAGCTTAGTTGCACTGTTTCCGCGATGCTTTTCTACCGTATTCTGCTCCTGACCACTTTTTGTATCATAGGTTTTGGTTGGTGCAAACCAATTTCCATTGGTCGATTCAATGAAACTCAAGCGGTTCTGGCATTGTGTTACATCGATTGCTTTCTCACGATGTTTGCTAGTTTGGTTATGGACCAGCCGGAAAACGGTACTCTCAGCGAGTGTTGCATCGCACCGTGGTACACTACAATGAATATCACTGGCCTTGATATGCCGGTTTGAATCGCTTCATGAAAGACTGTTACATAAATATTTTAAAAACCACATGACAATTGGAAGTGATATGCTACACTCTTAGAAAGGTTCAAGTAGAAACTACAGGAATTAATTTTGTGGATGATAAATACAAATGGCTTTCAAGAAACTACAGGTTACATACTTCTTATACCTTGTGCTGGGTAATTTTCGGAGATGCTTTGGTACAATGAATTACAAGTTAAACTAGATTTCTGTTTTTCATAAATTCCTGTGAAAATGGCAGGTTTCACAAAAGCTACACTTTCTAGTATTTTCTACTGGAAGCGCCTGTAAAAAGTGCAGACTTCTTTGGTATTTAATACAAGAAACTCCTTCAATTTTTACCGAGAAACCGAGAACAAGTAGAAAATGCAGGTCGCTTTTGAGAAAAATACAAGAAGCTCTGCTCGTGAATGATTGCACAGGAGCACTTTTGTAGAAAACTACAAAAATTGTTGTAATTTCTACAGGAGTCTTTTTAAGAGTGTAAACAGTAATGCATTCGAGAGTAAATACAGTCGCATTATTGGTTATTGGTTTATTCCACAGTTGCTTACTGCATAATTGACGCATATATATGTGTATATATATATATATATATATATATATATATATATATGTGTGTGTGTGTGTGTGTGTGTGTGTGTGTGTGTGTGTGAAAGGTTGAAATCAGGATCTGAAAGATGTGAAGAAAAGTGTCCAGGGCGGGGATCGAACCGCCGAGCTTTGGTTTAAGAAGTAGAACGCTCTACCACTGCGCCACATCCCCGGACGTTGAGAGTAGATTATTACGCTGATTTCAACCTTTCTGGGTTGCTGATATTTAACATACTCCCCTTGCTAATTTGAAATTCGGCCTCGAATTTCCAGGAATTGCAGGTCGGGTCCTCAAATCCAAGTACCATGTGGCCTAAGGGCCGCTCCCCGGCTGCCTCCTAACCCGAGGCCATATTATACTTCATTCTTCTTCAAAGCCGGGAGCCTTAATCAAATCACAAGAACCATATTAACCAAATATTAACCCTTAGCACCACGAGGACCACCATATAACCAAACCATATCTCAAGGACCTGCAATTCCACAATTCCCAGGCATCTATAAATACTTGATCTCCTCAGAGCGGTAAGGACGCCAAATGTGAAAGGTTGAAATCGGGATCTGAAAGATGTGAAGAAAAGTGTCCAGGGTGGGGATCGAACCGCCGAGCTTTGGTTTAAGAAGTAGAACGCTCTACCACTGCGCCACATCCCCGGACGTTGAGAGTAGATTATTACGCTGATTTCAACCTTTCTGGGTTCTGGGTTGCTGATATTTAACATATATATATATATATATATATATATATATATATATATATATATATATATATATATATATATATATATATATATATTTATATATATATATGACGCGATGTTTGTAAGATTCGACCAACGCTATTGTAGGTTTGGCAAGTCGATTTCCCGACCTTCACCGATTCAGCCAGTTTTCACATATGTTAATGTCAATGTTGGGAGAACTACAAAACCGCAATCGAAATTTTTGTAAGTGCTCCCTGTAGTGAGATATGGACGTCCAAAGTTGGTGCTGTTCGGTCACTTTTAGGTACAGTCACCTAGTCAGACATTTGTGCATATTGCTAACCGCAGGAATGAGCTACAGAGATATCCTTTGGCACATTTTTGCCATTACCATGGGATACTAACCTGCATAGACCGAGGCTAGATAGCCTGTGCCTTGAGCTGGCCAGCAGCAGAAATATGGCAAAACGGGCCGGTCAGCAAACCACTCGATTTGACAAATTTCGATCAGAGTGCCGTCCAAAAAAGGCCGAGGCGGCAAACAAATTCTATGTTATTTCACGTCCATATGTGCTTGATTTATGATAAAAGCGCCGGCGTCGAATTCGAAATGGGAAGATGTTCAATTTGGCTTTGAATCGTAACAGGCTTATATAGTGAATTTTGACGAAGTTGCACGTTTTCGGTTGAGGAGCATAAACTGCAAGGAATCCACAGAAAATGCTTGTCTAATAAGCTCAATTACTCTAGAAACACTGGTAAAGTCAATAATATTTGCGTATTTTTCAAAGGACAGAGAGTAATAGCCAAACCTCTTTATTACTGAGACTATAGTAAAGCGGTAAAAACACACTTTTCGGATTTTTGGCTAGAACATTTTAGAGGTATGAGGTATGCAAACGCTGATTATACAAGCAGCTAGGCCTAGTCATAAGCTTTCGTATGAGCTATGCAGCTCCTCTC
Organism: Trissonchulus latispiculum; assembly: GCA_030248195.1. NCBI lineage: Eukaryota > Metazoa > Nematoda > Enoplea > Enoplida > Ironidae > Trissonchulus > Trissonchulus latispiculum. The sequence continues at coordinate 18,755 of JASAND010024599.1, forward strand.
TGAGGGTTGTGATTTGTGAGAAAAGATTTCCCAATCTGGCGGGAAAGTACATAAAACCACATTGGGGGGGCCCATATGCGAGAAAAATTTCACACCCAAAAATATTTGAAAGTTGCCAATAGTATTGCTAGCCGTTCCAATCGAAAGAGCGGGTTGTTTTTAGTATAACTGTATCAAAAGATATTAATTTTTGTAGAAAAACTGAGTTCATGGTCCCTGGCTTATTTTTACTGAGGGAATTGAGTGGGTGGGGGGCGCCCCCCGGCGTGTATTTTTCGGCGACCTCCCCCCCATTCGAGGTTCCTCCCCCATGAAAAACCCCCCATAAATTTCGACCTCCCCCCATAACCCAAAAAATTGCCTAATTTCACCATTATTAGAATAAATTTTCGAAACATTTTCCGGCTTCGCCGGATTTTTAACAACATTTTCACTATTTTAGCGTAAAAAACACCTAAAATTAGTCATTTTTAGCGCTTTTTGGCATTTTTTGCACAAAAAAACGTAAAAAACTGGCCAAATTTTTCCACAAATATGCCCCCATTTTTGGTGAGCCATAGGGGGGACAACTTCGAGCCCCCCATAAAGCCCCTCCCCCATAAATTTTGGCCTAAAAATAAGCCAGTGGTGCATTTGAAAATGTGGTATGCTTAACACTAAGCATAGGCAAATTTTGGAAGGCTTTAAAAATTGCTGATTTTCGACAGTTTAAGCAGCCTATCGTGCATGAAACGTGTTTTTCTTGTACTAGAGCCAAACTAAATTAAAATAAGCAAAATAAATAAAGCTAAAGCTAAAGCTAAATAAAGCAAAATAAGCATTTCTGGCCAAAATTGGAAATTTTGCTTGAAATGACACCATGTCAGATTTCGACCTGCTGAACTACTCGCAACAGAACTAAGCCAGTAAAAACGATACAATAATTTAATTTGCAGGTTCTATTAAACGAATGTATGGATTAGTTTGCGCTTTCCTGCTAATAGATTTTTGCTAATTTTTATTTCGATGAGTGGGTTTTTCCCACCAACTCCAGATCACCCCAGATTATGCGTAATCCGGAGGGGTTAGAGCAGTATGGCCAAAATCATTATGAAGCGCCAATGCCCTTTGCATCTGTCAAATTCTTTAGCGCGAGAGTTTGACTCACTTTCCAGAGTCTGCTACGTACGTACGTACTTAAAGTAAGGAAAGTAGGCGTCTGTGCGCACGCTTAATAAGCAATGTTCGTAGTCGTCGACGCTTATTGAGAGTGAAAACTAAGGAAAAGCAAACAATTAAGCGTAAGCCTTTCAACAATTGTCATAAAGGTATAGCTTTAGCGAGGACACACATTAAGGAATGAAGCAGAATAGGCGTCAGCTGAATACTAACTTGGTGTAAGCAGACACTCACACGCGTGAATATTAGACGTCCTTTCTTTGTGCCTGTAAACACCCTCTTTAAAGAGGAGTGCACAGATATAATAATCTCCTTAAGGAATTAACGCAATGAATGTTAAGACATTCAGTCTGTCAGTCGAAAATTATTCGCTAGTCAGTTAGTCCATAAATTAACTGACTGCCAAGTAATAATTTTAAAATTTAAACACTACGCAATTGATATGATTGATTATGTGTACACACTTATGTTTTCAGGTGTCATGCTGTTAATTTAACCTCAGCAATTTGAAGTCAACCGCCAGTCCGCCAGTCAAGAGCTATTGAGAAAAACTATTAAGAATACTCATTTTCAGCGGATCCGGAATACATGACTCTAATATTTAAAGAAGCATGCACTGTAAAGAATGAGACTCAGAGTGTAAACTGTAATTTGTGTGTGCTTAATCTGTAAATAAAAGAACTCCAGTTCGCTGCTTAAAATTGCTGAACTTCCTGAAATTGCCTAAAGTTCAAAATTTGTT